>JAHZNF010000623.1:0-11548 GCA_027744215.1 Troglopedetes dispersus
AAATCTCGCACTGTTGAAAATAAGAACGGTATACTCCGATTATTTTACATACAGCATGTCAGAGTTAGCTTTCCGGGAAGACAATGAGCAGCAGTCTTGGAAAAAAAATAATTTTTACACATACTTTTCATTGCAGGAAAGCTCGCCACACACACACTGTTTGTTTGTCTAAACTTATTGTGGTAGCGGAGAAAAACTCAAAACTTCAACATGGATCAAAACAATGCGCCACAGTTGTAATTAAAATTAATTACGTCAGCCACTGCCAGTCATTACTTTATCAACCATGTCAGTACTTAGCCAAAACCCATTATTATTGTCAATACAGCTGCAATTGTACTCCGAGAAAGACATTTGTTTTCTAACCCTACGTAGACCCCTTTCCGCGTAATTAGCAAGCAAACTAGTTGCACAAATGCTGTGACTCCCTTGACAGTGGTGATGACAAGTTAATGTTAATGATTTGATCTGGGACGGGATTTCGGCAAATGCGTTTGAATCTAGTTACAGTGCATGTAGCTATATTTATTCTTATTACACATTCTGTGAACTTTGGAAGCTAACAACGTTGTCGTTTTATTTGTCAAAAATATACATACCTACACTTTTTCCTCATTAATAAAAATATATAAAAACACAAACAGTAAGGAAAGGGGTGACTTAAGAAGTACATATTATTGTGGTTATTTTTACTTGTGTATAAAGTATATGTAGTTATCAGCACTGGTGAAATATCATGCTATCCAATCAACGTATCCGTTATCGGGCACACATGAATGTTGGGAGGCATATTTTATTGCTTCAATTTTAGGGGTGATTGAATCGAATCAGTTTAAAATAAGAATGGGCTTACCATAGTAAACTTGGCCAGTGTTAGGATCCGTAAAAACTGCTTCAGGCGGGGGAGGAGCAGCATAATATATGGTGTCATCATATGATGATAATGATGGTATCACGTAATCAGTCTCACCATTCTCGTACCCTTCAGAGTTATCTGTAATAGTCAAGCGAACATAATGGTAACATTAGAAATGAATTGGGCATTTTCCCAGAGATAATCACAGTGCTCATTAAGTGGTCACATAAAAATCGAACGTGACTTGGGTCGACTTTTTTGTCAACCAATGACATTAAAAATAAATGTTGATGTGTGTTCTGCATTCAATGTGCCAGGCTCGACAGAAAAACTAGCCAGAACTTTCTTGTAGTTCAACCGGTAGATATCAGTCAATTCGGAGATAATGATAATAATAATAATATTGATTTTCCATTGACAGCCATGGCAAGTATATGGCTCAAACCAAAACTGTTGTAGTACCAATTTTAACAGCGAGGTAGTAGTAATACCATAATTACAGATAAAGTTACTGTTTGCAATTTTGCGGAATCCATTTGAAAGGCTATTCTACCACTGGACTCAAGCTCATAACTAAATAAATAATGAGACGACATGTCTGCCTGATTTTCTGTCTGAAAGGCAAAATCAAGCGCAACAACCTAAAAAATGCTATTTGATTTTTTTTAATATCAAGAGGACGGAAAACTCGTGATGATTTCCGCTTAATCAGTTAATCAATTATGTGCCTTCGTCAGTCATCCAACCAATGATAATTGGAAGCTTAATGTTTCCCATGAAGGAGGATAACTGTCCTCACCCGTTTCCAATGCATATAGATAGTCTTCATTGCACATGCCATAAAAATGTTGAGCTTTTCTCAGAAGTGAAAACAAGGGTGATATTATTAGTGCCAATTATTTTACGAAACAAGTTTTACAATCTTTCTTTGTTTCCTGCTTTTCAATATTGAGTACCAATAAATTATTATTTCATTTAATAAATTTTCACGTCAAATGCGTCTTACCACGAGGCTCGGTTCATTAATACCCTGACATTTAACAAAAATCCAAAGACCGTCAAGTTAAAGAGGTGACGTGTGTCGATGCCGTCAAAACGGAGAGGAGGGAAAGCAGGGATGCCGCTCAACGCCCAAACACATTTGTAGTAATCAGCCAACCTATCCTTATTACCAGCATTCCGCTTTCAATTGCATGCGACTTTTTCCTAAGAACGAGATGCACTTCTTCAGAGGTATTTGAAAAGGGACAATAATGAATGTTCTCTCACTTCATTTGCTACTAAAAAACGAAAGTGAACTAAACCATGTAAGTTTAAAAGGGAAAGAAAAAAGGTCGATCTGCAACTGCAAGCAACTACCACTACTGCAGTATTGTGTTCGTCAGACTCGCGGCGATTGTAATAGACGCTTCTATTTATATCCTTGTCAAAACTGAAATTGAAGAATGAGGAAATTTGAGCGACTGGTTGCTTGAAACTTTGCTTGTATTTATGTACTTTAACTTGCCGTATTGTAGCAATTTGCATTCGGCGGTGTTTCCGGTGGTGTTCTAAACCAAACCACGGGACACGTTCCGTTCTTCAGTAGTTTCTAGACAAAAGTGCACAAATCTACAAAACCATGCCTCCTGTCAGAACTCAGAACTATACCATGAAGCTGATTCTACATTACAGAAAGAAACGAATGCAAGTAAATTCTTTGCAAAATGATTGATCTACGAAGAGACAATGATTCTTGCTTAGCCTTCTATATTTTTGTAGCTTTAACCTTCTTACTTCAACCACGCAAAATCCATGTAAAAATATCTTTTGTCTGTAAAGGTCTGTCGGCGGAGCTAATCAACTGGCGAAAACGAAGCGAAACCTGATGATGATGACAGCGCGAAGGTTTCGAAGTGTTCATAGTCAATTTCACAAGAAAATTAATCCCGAACAACGGCAAATATTTACAGTAGGTAGATTTGAGTGCCTTGTCTTTCATCATTGCTGCTGTTCTCTGCCGTGTCCCGCAAATATTGAGTTTATGGTGCAAGAAAACCCCCTGATTTCCAGTTGTTCATTTGAAATAGTAATTTTGGTGTAGAATTTTTTAAAGTATATAAATAGATAAATTGCATGTTGTATTATGTTTTAAATTCCAAAGTTTCATTTCTTCCTTTTGCAAAACTTAGGATGGGTGACTACTGTGAATTTAAGATGTTCTCACAAGGAAGACACCGGGAAATGTTAAAATGATGTCACCGGAGATACGACCGATTTATTGTGAGCTCAGCGTGCAAAAAAGGGATCTACGACTATATTGTATAATAAGTAACATGTATTTGGAAAGTAAGATCCTCACAATCAAACCACGCATTCCAAAGAAGCTCCATTGTACAGATGATGTTGATAATACCACATTAGACAAGCTCACAATATTATTAATATCCCACCAGAAGCGTGACTATCATTGCAATACGTCACTGTAGGAAGACAATTGCCGTGTGTTTTACCATTCGGGAAAAGGATGAACAGAGGCAGAAAAACGACGATGAGAAAAACGGACCATGACATGTTGGAGGACATATTACATTGTTTTTTCAAGGAGCTTGAGACCAGTTGTCAAATGAAATTTTGTCGTGGTCGTACCAGCGGGAAGAAAATTTGTAATAAATATAACGGGAAAAGCATTTTACAAATCTGCAACATCTCAAACTCGTGTTGCATTATTAGCAAAACATGCTCTCACAAACCAACCAGGGAATGTTGTGCGACACGACACAACAAGCATGCAACCGACTAGTAACTCCGAGCAAAGACTTCGAGAGCGACAAGAAGGGGTGACATGCGAGCTCATAATACATGTAGTCCTCGGAATTCCTCTACAATATTATGCAAGCCCGCATATTCATATGTTTCATGCTTTTTTCTGTGTGCCTATGTATCATGTTCCATGTTTTCTCTTGTAATAACACTTACATCTACCTACCTAACCGTATCATTGAATAAAAAAGGAATATGTACTGAGGAAATAAAGGGCTTTTTGCAATGAATTTATGAGATCTCGCATAACAAGGAATTTGTGTGTATGGCAGGCAGGCAATATCACGACGACATAGGAAACAAATGTGATCTTTCATTTTACTTTTCAGACGCAATAGCCTCGTCTTACATGCGGAGGTTACTATATTTTTGTACCGAACAAATTTTAACAAAGGGATACCTTTTCTCTTCCTAATTCTTTTTGGTAGTAGAAACACCTTCCGTAAATTCTTTGGAGCACATGCTTCAGAGAGACAAATAGTCCGTTGTTACATTCTCGATTTCATAGACTACACTGGTATCACAGGGTTTCCTCCTCTTCCATTAAATACGTCATCGTCAAGAACGAAAATAAGTATATTTTTACAATGACACGTTCTACATTCATGGGATATGGACGTACGTACCCATTTGTATTTTCAGGTTGTCTTCCTTAATCTGTTCGGTGACGTGTGTTTTATAAGGTGGTGGACTATTATTATGAAAGCAATATTTTTTATGCATTAAAGATAAGATAGGAGATCCCGAAAGCAGGAGACTTTAAATATAGAAAATACTATTGTAGACTTGAGACGTGTAGGTGTGAGAGAGAAGAGTCTTCGAAAAAATGAAGAATGGCATTCCTTGTGTTCCAAAAATAAAACCTGTCTTGTTCTGCCTATTCCTTTCTTGCCGCTTCATTGCTCAATATCGTCTGCCTCAATATTTTGTGGTACGAGACGTATCTACGACTGTGTGGATATTATTTGTGTGCAAAGTGGGAAATATCATATTTGTTTTCTTCGAGGGACTTTCACAAAAACGACAGCCATCATATCACTTTACATACGAGAGGATTTTTTGTCACAATCATGTTCTGAAAGCTTAGAATCATGCGTATAAATTTTCTGTGTAAGCTAGTCACTTATCGAATTGCAAGAAAACAGTATGCAATATATTTTCAGATTTTTTTTACTCCTCCTGGGGAGCTACAATGAAATGAAGCAAATTACTCTTCAGCAGTGCGTATTACATTATTACTCCTGTGTCCCAGAAGGGTATTTTCGCTGGAAAGACGTGAAATGGCTGACTGGCCAGGGTGCCTTGCTTATTTTTACGCACAAAACACATTCCCATTTTGAACTTGTCTTTTTTATCGTTATGTGTAGTAAGGAAGACCACTTATGATGCATATTTGTAAGCTATCCTACGCGACTGTCAAATAGGCAATTTAAACCACCTATTTACAAAAATTGACGAAAGAAAGATGAAACAACAAGGATGACTAGACAAGCATTCACCAAACAAACAACAACATTTTCGAAGGTAATGGTTGTTGTACTTTGCTGCAACAATATTCTGTATACATACGTATATGTATGAAATCATCAGGGCAAGAACGAGAAATTGGTCTTGTCACGCTGCAGCAGTTAACTGAAAACCGGTGTATGTTTTTTCCCAATGTGTTTGCCATAAGTGTGTTCTTTTTTTTTCTTTTCATGTTTTTGAAGTCGACAGTGATGATAATTGTGAAAGTACTCACAGTCCTGATGCACGTAAAATCGAATACCATTTCCACTTGGTATTGAAAACAAAGCTTTTTAAAGTTGTCGTAGTCTAATATTCAACCTACATACAAATGACACAAAATTGTTTCTTTTGTGACTTGAAACAAATCGGGAGAGTGAGTTAAGTTAGTATAGGTAGTCTCAATTTTCGTTAAAAAACTGAATGCAAGCTTCTTCCGGTATTACCTTGATGTTCGGAAGGAACTGTCTCCTTTCGTGCATACATTTAGGACTTGGCTCTTTTCTTTTATTTGAGAATGAAAACAGCATGTCATAAGCTTCTCAATATTTAACACTAGTACAACTGGCACGTTATTGTTCATAATAATTTGAAGACTGGAGTGACTTCACAGTTACAATCAAAGGTTACAATCTGCTCACTTGAATTTGCTTCAAAAAGCATGGTTTCTAAATTTCTAAAATCCATCCTCAATCTTGAGGTACTAAAATCATAATAATTTGAAGACTGGAGTGACTTCACAGTTACAATCAAAGGTTACAATCTGCTCACTTGAATTTGCTTCAAAAAGCATGGTTTCTAAATTTCTAAAATCCATCCTCAATCTTAAGGTACTAAAATAGCTGATATATGCATGAACAATAGTTCTTTAAAGATTGAATAGGATTCTCCCATGTGGTGATGCACAGGGGTAACATTGTAACATTTTATTAAACATGTAGGTATGTATACATCAGTAAATTCACTCAGATATAATTGCACTAATTCCACCATACATTGAGGTTTTTGTGTGACAAACAATTTTGACAACTCGCAATATTAATACGGATTTTGCTCGAAATGAGAGAACTCTTGGGCTTCAAAGTAAAAGGAAAAACCAACTGTCTCCGTGTGTCTTCGCACGTCACAAACGACAAAAAAAGATCACGACACAGAGATAATAATAATAGTGCTCCACACACATACTACCTCACCGCTGCTGCTCTTTTCTGCTTTTTTCAGTAGACTAAGGGATCCGGTGCATGAAACACTCCATTAGCTACGACCAATCACCATTATACCATGATAATGTACGTTTCCCACTGCTGCTGCTCCGAGAAATGTGCCTACTGCATAGTGACATCCTTTTTTACTCTGAGCAAAAGATAGCCTATTATTTTCACAAGAAGAAGAATAATACTCGCTGCAAAAAAGATAATAATCCAACTGTTCATCTGAAAGCAATACTCATGTACATTCTAACACTTATTATTATTACGTCTACAGTTCAAGACTAGTAGTTAAAACTCTCTACGCTCATGTACATAAGTCAGGATGAATCAGAGAGGAAATGAGCATTTTTATGCTGTGCCTGTCCTCTCTTTTAGTATTTCCCCTTCTTAGTAATGACGACGGCGACGATGATCCCAATCTAATGATAAGATTATGTGACATTCCTATTTATTCCGATTTATTCTCTGAACTTCTTTACTTATTTTTCCCTTCAGTTGTGTTTTTTAGCAAGGAGCGAAGTCATGAAAAGGGTTAAGTATTTGGGTCCGCCAATTAATTGAAGTTACAATTTTGCTGGAAGCCGTCATAAAATTCAATTTGTTGCACGGCACAAAGCTAAATATTATTCTGTGTTGCGGGAAAAGAAAGCCAACAAGTTAATAATCACAGGACAAAGAATTGGTTTAAATTGAAAGTAAATTGATCCATTTTTTTTAAATAAATGACCTTCCCACACGGCCGGTTCTAATTAGTGAACATTAGAACCTGATGCAAGCAACCGACATCGCTCATTACTACTCATGCTCAGTACTCCCACGGTCACAACTATTAACGCATTCAACCAAACACCATCATGTGCATACAATTCCTGTGAATGAAAGGTTCAGTATTTGACAGCATATTTTGAGAGTGCCTCCGCAGCACTCAAACCCTTTACCTTCTAAAATTTACACATTTACTTTGTACACCGCAAAAGAAATGGTATAATATGTGGTAATAGTACCCGCTTTTCTGAATGTGTCCCAAAATCTTGGTTTCTTGTAGTCCTTGTTAGGAAATGAAGAATATAATTTTATAGTCACTCCAATTGGTTGCAGGATCGGGAATACCGAGCAACCTTTTGCTTGCATCTTGCATTATGTCAAGTGAATGATTAATGATGGTTTTCAGACAACAGAGAACCACCACCAGCAGGAGCATCACAATATACCACTTTTTTAAGCACATTGTACACACCACCACCACGCTCACTCACATTTCTTCTTTGTGCTCTAAGCATCATCATAATAGTGCCATGGTGGCGGCAGCAGTCAGTCACATTAGCAATAATATACACACGCATTACAGCCCTCTCTCATGGAACATCGTGCAAGCATCCCCAAGAAAGAAAGCAGAAAAACTCCGAAAATGTTGCTCTGCTCTTGCTAACATCACCACCGCACATTTGCCACCATCAACATCGCAGAAAGATTATGAGAAGGTCTTTTGGCTTTACCAGGATTGTGTTTGCTAGATTTTTACACATATTAGAAGTGTTTTATATTCATCATTATATCATAATCTTAGACATTTTGGTGTAACAAAGGGCGTTCTCAAACAATCGCGCGCTCGCAGCATCCTTAACGCATTCATCATGTAGACACTTTTCCACCAAAAGTTCGGTAATTTTCCCAAGAACATCTTGATGTGTACTATACACATAAACATAAGTATGCACATCAAACAAAGAGAAGAAACTGGGTATTGTGGTCACCACTGCTGCCACTACCACCATCATTGTAATGCATAGTCATTTAATACAATATCTCAAAAAGACAGGCGTGCTCTAGTCTTAAGAAAAATGTGAAAAGGACAGTTGTTTTCAGCGAGTGATCATTTAAGACCAAGAGTAGCGTTACCACCACTGTGCTGAGGGAAGGAAATATGTATGGGGGCAGCTGGTAAACAGCACAAATGTTGTATAAGCAAAACCACCAAAAGAGAAAATATAAGGACGACCCGTTTGCACTTATAAGTATGTAGTATTCCCAGCTTTTACTATCATTTCGGAGTAACTTGAAACTTAAAATCACAGAAGTTCCTGAGTAATCAACTTATAACTCATTAAATCATCAATCAGTCTTTACTTTGGTAAGGTTCATCAGGACACTATATTTAATGCGAAGAAAAGTTTCGTTTTCTTTCTGCCGAAACCAGATATGTCACTGGAGAGCAACTCTAAAATCATTTTCAGTCAGTATTAAAAAAGGCCAAAGTTGAGTTCTAAATTTTTCACGCATGACCTTGAGGGACAAGATATACTTTGGAATTGCTCGTTAAAATGCCACCGTTCAGAAAAGAACTAAAAAAGCGATAAGAAAACCACAATGCATCTTAAATTTATCAAGGGAGGTGGAGAAGCAAGTGACTTCCATTTCGAACTCGATTTTAATTTCTGCCAACGTTCACACAAAAAATCTCGGTTTTTGCTGTGTTTGCATGCTCGACTATGCGAGAGACACACGACATTTGTATCGCTCAAGTGAGAGTAACGCGAAGAAAATCTTGGGCCTGCTTATCCAACCAAAAATTCCGTTTCGGATAAAGAAGACTCAGATCCTTCACCAATCTTTTTTTCTTACCAGAATTGATCCCATTAGTGGACTGGGTGTCAGGAGTGCCATTCGTGGATGCGGAAGGTGTCGTGGCCGCTGAAGTGCTGTCCACAGACGACGACGACGGCTGCGTCTTCTTTTGTGACAAGTAGCCCTTCTGAAATTTAAAAACATTGATTACTTGCAGTATTAAGAGTGTATGATGATGGCGATGGTTAATAAAGAAACGATTGTTTTAATACTTCATAGAAATAATGCAATGTTTATTAAGTGTTACCTTAAAGAGCACATCTTGCCGTGGGGTGGTTATCTTCGTATACTCATCTGAAAAAAAAACAGAGAAAGTTTTAGGTATAGAATCGTAGGCACTGCATGCAATATGAAAACAGCAGAAAAGGGAGGTTTTTCGATATGGGAGTATCAGTCCCAGTCTGTTTGATGTACGCAAAGGAAGGTAAGAAGCAGCAAGACTTTGTAATCGTTGAGCTGCTGAAGAAGGGAAAGAGAGAGAAAGAAAAATCGCACGATATAAATGAGCAACTGTCAGTGAAATTTATTGGCAATCCTTGTTCTCTGTCCATCATTGTCAGGAGTTGAATGCTATACTTTACTCGAGCTCAAGTCTAAACTCACTATCACGCAGTGCACGGCAAGCAACATCATTACCTCGAGCTTTTATGAGACCCGAGAAAACTTCATATTACAACTATCCACATACATACATATTACCACTTTATACCAACAGTCTACTGTCCTGGCTATCCTCGACAGAGCACCACTCCCAAAATAGTAGATTTTTTACATGCACGTCGTCCTCATTGTTTTCCCTTTGCATATTGCTGCAACCAACACGAGTGGATTTACATAATATGCGGTGTTGTGTCATTTATTATTATGTTTATGATCCCTTTTTTTTTACCAAGTCCCGTGATCTTCTTGTCAAAGGAAGCCTTCCACACCACCACATACTGACACATGGCAAAACCAACAGAAGAAATAAATGCACTGATATCCCTTGGTAAATGTTCCAACATGTTTTCAATGTGACATAACAAGCGTTCTTTTGGTCTCTTTATTTAGATTGATACGTCAATGTTCAATTCATGTACTATACTCTTTCAGGATTATGCAATATAGAAGTACAAGCCACACAGTGGGCATGGGAAATCCAGAAATTTCGTGGGCTCTTTTGGGGGGGGGATATTTTGTAAAAAAAAATATATACAACCTACAATGTAAGAAGCACTGGATGGACATAATATTTTGGTTTTTTAGGGAAAACCTTCCATAATATATTTTTCTTCCCATGAACAACAACAGCATTCCCTTCGTTATTATTTTCAATACCTTCGCAGGCAGGAATGGCTCTGTCAGTACGACGCAGTTAAAGTAGGACAGACACTGATAAGTATGCTGTGCCGAGCCTCAGATCCATGAGAAGTACCAAGGTCTTTTATATCCGGTGGAAAAATATCCACTCACTTTGTTAGAGACGGGTAAGCGAGTATGTATTGAAGCACATGAAATACTACCAGTGCGTACAATGAAAAGAATCCGTAAATGGTTGTTATTACATACATATAAAAAGGAAGGCGATGAAATGTGGGCACATAGAGAAACTATAATTTTTATAAATGATCACTTCCACTTGGAATCAACGGGAGCACATTTATTCCCTCACTCATTCATTCATCTCTGTGATGCTGGAGACTGGCACATTTTCTGATTGTCTGTGTGGATGAATGAAGTTTATATATTTTTTTCTGGGCGACGACGAGAAAAAAGAATCTTATGAAAGTGAGAGACTTGTCTTGTCTGTCGATTTGCCCATCTGTCTACATATATGCAGAAGGATAGACAGAGTGCTGCGTCAGAAATTGATATCGAGTGAAGGAGAAGTTGGAGGAAAAGGGCAAAAGTAATCGAAATGGAGAAAGCATCGCAGCGAAAAGCAAATCCGAATTTGAAGTAAGCTTAAGGGTGAACATCTTAAATCATTCATTTCCTTTTGCTGCAACAATAGTTTCGTCATTATCGACACGAGTCCGTACCCCAGATTCTTTCATTCAATGAGACAGTTACAAAGTTTCCTAATATTTCACGCGACAATTGATCTGTCCCAGAAAGCTGATCGAAAACTGCAACGATCCCAAACTCAAATTTGAAAAATTAAGTAGATAAGAGATGCTGCGTCTCATTTTACATTAGATGCTCTGCAGGATTATACACAAATGTTGTCCTTAAAGGTTATCAGTTCTTATTCCAATTCAATCCTTTTCCAACTTTTGTGTCAAAATGCATGATAACAAATTTTTCCGTCCCCACTAAACCTTGTATTTCATGTGTTACGGCAAATTTCAGATTAACATCTGTGCTAAAGGGATATAGATATAGCTAAGTGGAAAAAGTTAGGCCACATTGGACGACTTCCAGTTCTGCTGAATGATGTGAGAAAAAGTTGAGAAGTCGAGTCGAGGCATACAGTTGTCTAATAAATGAAATTGCATGATGAGCAATAAAGCTGATTTGGACAATTATTATTGGAGGAGAGGAATCCATTAAAAAATCCCACCTTCCC
>JAHZNF010000624.1:0-13680 GCA_027744215.1 Troglopedetes dispersus
TTTTTTTTCTTATCAGCTCGTATTTTTGTAGAGTTTTGTGTTCGAAGACATTTGGAACAAGAGCATTTCAGTTTTGCTCAGAATTTTGTACTCTTTTGTACTTCTATTATATTTTTTTCTGTATTCATTAGCAATATTTTTTATCTTCTTGGCACCACCAGAAAATATCATTATGCTTATGTTGTTAGGTTGAAGTTGAATGTTCTGTAAATCTGAAAAGTATGGAGGTTTCGACAGACAAGCAAACCAAAATATGAAAAAAAAGTGGCACAACGCTGCAACTGCATCTTAGGTACCTCCCGCGTTGTACGTATTTACTCTAAACTATGTTAGCAAGTTACAAGTCCAACTTGAACATTTCAGCATGTTATATCAGCAGTTGGAATGTGAGCACATATTATTTCAAACTGAATGATTTACACAAGTTCTGTTCATTAAGTATTTGCAAACAATCATGCATTTGCGTTCTGTTTCAGTCTTGCATGTTGGTGTGTGCGAGTAACTTCCTTTGTCAACATTTTCTATCTGAAAGAGCAGCTTGGAGCCAATGCAATGTTGTTAATTGTAAATATGAGTCATACCAACAAAATGGAGAATTCACTTAAGACTGGGTAAACACTCCATGCTCCAGTGTGCAACATTTCTCAAGGACAGGGTTTGTTTGAGGACGTTTTACTTGCCTAGAATTGTTTGCTATCCTTCAGGCAATTCATCCATTAAATGTTGCGCAGCAGAATGTAGCGTACCATTCTTGAAATCCTCACTCAAGTAAGTTTTTTAGCAGATAAACTCTCCCCAAAAAATTATGAGGTTGTCCGTACCACTATCAATATAGTAATGCATTTTACCTTAATTGTTCTCCAACTATGCTTATCTATATTTAAGTGTGGAGATAGTTTTGAACTTAATATATAAAAATAGGGTTCAATAATCGCCTAAATTACGTGAAGGAACTTCCATGCTATGACTCTTGATGCGTTCAAATTGGCTCTCTTCAGACTTTTACCTTTTTGGTTGACCAAACCTGAAACATTTTTTCCCTCTGAAAGATGCTCAAAACGAGTCCCCAAAAAAGGTTCCGTCCAACTTTTCTTTTACTTGCTACGACCAACATGGATGGAATAATATTTGTGAGTTAAAATATCTTTTAAAAAAATTGGTTTGGGTCGTTTCGGTCACAGTTCTATTTTCAGCATCAACAGGAAACAAATTCCACTTTGTTCAGAAGCGTAACTGAATTTTCTCAGATAAGGAGACAAGCCGAGAATTTCTTTGCAAAAAAGCCACCATGTTTCTCCTGTGAAATGTTGGGTCAAGTGGCATTCATAACAAGGAAATTGTCATCTGAGGTCTCTGCTTGTGACAGCTAACCGCGGTGATAAAATGGGCTTTCAGTCGACCTATCGATTTCTTGTCTCCAATTACAAAAAAAACTGACCAAAACACAACTTGCCATGGTGTAGACCACAACGAAGAAAATAATCATCTTGCTAGAAAAATCTCATCAGTAGGCAGGACATGTCATGTGCAATAAGTTTGCAATATGAGTTTGAGCCAAGCGACCAATATGTAACCTGTTGTAGATTTTCGCAGATGTCTGCTCTGCCATTGTGGATGTCATTTACTGACACAATGTGACAACAAAAAATGGTCCTTTCTTTCCTTATTCTGACGAAATTTACGTAAATGTTATCTCATCTTCTTCGATTGACATCGACGACGTGTCATGCCAAAGATTAGTTTTTTTTGGCTCGATATTCCTTTCAACAGGGATCTTTTTCACAAAAAAGAACTGTTCTTAAAAAAAGTAGTTAAAGTGGAAAGCTTTTTCAATGTGATAAAGCTACAATATATCGAATTGGACACACTACATCTTTTATTCATTACCGCACTTCTTGATTTTGCTAATAAATTAGCTCACTTTCAATATCCTGAAGAACTTTATGGTGACGATGACGTTAATCGAAAAGTATAAAAGTTTACTCAAATTATACACATGGTAAGTTTAATTTCCTGCAAGTGGATAAATTGAGGTAGGTGCATAAGTTGCCGTTTAGGTTACAGATTTTAACCCTACCAATTTCAGTATACTCCTCATATGAAAGACGTCACAACAGCAAGCACGAAAGACCATCACACGAGGGAAATGTTTTGTGACACATTTGCACCATTGCAGCGTATCGTCGCATGTCACCAGTGAAAGATGAAGGGCAGAAGAAGTAAAAGACTCATGATTTTTTCTTCTCTGGCGACAACGGCAATTTAATTTCACACATTGTTTTCTGCATTTCGTTCGACATGCATTATGACAACAGATCAAGATCCTTGATAAGGCTCCTCTTCAAGTTTCCAATTCCACTAAAATGTAACCTAAGATATTTACGGCGGATTTAGTGCATACTTGGCGAATGTAAAGTGTTTTACAAGAATTTAGGGCTTTTTGAGGTGATTTAGAAGAAAGATTTGTTTAAATTATGAGCATGAATATCAGACGTTGGTTACCAAAAAAAATGAAGTCCATTAAGGTAATTTTTCGTTTGATGGTGAAATAAGATGATTTACTACGTTTGTGGTCCAAATATAGAGTTAGTAAATACACTGCTATCGTTTTTTTTTCTCAAGTAAAGGCTGCAGGGTTCTTCGACTCACATCTTTGGTTTCGCTCAAAAGTATTTATATTTCTGTTCATTATATTACACCCATTCCTCCTTTCACGTTGCACTTCTCGGGGGAAAAAAGAGCTAAACGAGTCATAATTAAATATATTTTTTGCAGGTACTTACTGCTCATCTGATGTGCTGCTCGGCGTCATGCGTGTAAGCCAAGGGTTTATTTTTTTTCTATTGACGACCAATGCGGTTGAGGCCGAGGGTGTTCCTGAACCAAAAAATACACATTTAAAAAGGGTGGTTAATTACATAAGAGCTAGTCAATTCCCATTGTACATCCATTAAAATTAAAAATGTAGCATAAAAAATATCTGCAGCTCTCTTCATGCACCCAAGTGAACCAAAAATTCTATACATTTTTAATGTAAAGCTGGTGTTGGCATTATGCAACAGAAAAAAGGTATAATTAAAGCAATTTTTTATTTTCATATAAAAATAAAGGAATAAATGTATTACACACATGGCAAAATCTTCAGCAAGGAAAACTACATGGTGAACTCTAAGCTACTCTGGGATAGTTCGCGCGTAAAGTGGATCGTGAAGAAAAGAGTGAAAAAAATAGCCAGTGCTTTAACGCCACCATCTTTATCCTCTTCATAACACAGCACAACCAACCACCAAACACATCAATTAAATTTCCGCTCAAATACAAACTCACGGAATAAAAAAGGCTCAAGCTTTGCACGGTACATTGTTCATCTCAAAATACCGGAATTTAATGGTAATGTGAGTATGCATGGCTTCATCCGTTGTTGTAGAAGAAACCAACATGTTGTGAAATTAGGGAAGATGTGCAAATCTTAAATATTCTACGTGGTATGTACTACTGCCACTAATAACTATGTACACTTTGTACAAAAAAAATTCCTAGCAAAAAAATATACACATAATATATAGCATAAATATAGTATAAGATGCAATTTTTTATTGATAACAGGCACCATTCTTTTTACCCATGTGCTTTATACATTCGAAAAAAAAGAAGATTCGGTAATTTGCGAGCACAACACTGAAAAAAAATGTGTGTATATAATGTACGGAGATGTTATCAGGCGAGCACATAAACAGACTTTGAGTGGATATAAAATCATTGCTCATTTGTTGTTCTTTTTTTTACGCTGTAGGGAAAAAAGGGAGACGGGAAGCATTTTGATCTAATAGATGGGGAAAAGACTAAATGCCAAAATCTATTAAACATTTAGAAAATTCTTAGAACCGTTCTCTTCTCAGTTCTTCTCCTTGGTTGACTTCTATATGGAGAAAAAAAATATATGCTCCACTAACTGATCTTGATATCGCATACAGCATGAACAATATTTTTTTTGCTTTAAAATACATATGCATGAAATAGTCGTGCAGTGTGGATCCAATATCCTAGTCTTGGGTTTGGATTTCACATTGGAAAATTTTTCTTCTTCAGTTAAAAAAAAGAAAATTAATATGCAAATTATGTTTGCTGCTGCGTAATGGAAGTGAAAGGATCTAATGAAAAATTGCCACTGGGAAATGTCTCTTCGATCCAGAAAGATAAAACGGTACCTCTCCTCAGAACACTGAGGATGTTATTACTTCTATACCATGAAAACTGAAGATTGTCCAACCTCGTTAAATTTTTCACCACGTTGATCTGTACCCACAAAAGACGAGCAACTTTGAGCACGCACGCAAACACACAGAAAAACCCTGGTAGACAGCAGAGCAGTCTCACCATTGCACGTCAAGACCAACAAGACTTTTTTTTTGTAAATGACAATGATGTAAAAAAAAGGTCCATGCTACGCTTCCTACAGAATTTTATATTTTTTTTCTTACAATGTTCACAAAAAATGCGGAAAAACAGTTACATCACATTTTCGCTTGGTTGTTATACGAAATGGATACTTCATGATATGTGCAAGTTTAGATGTTGCATACCTTTGTGTGATACAATGTTAAGTTTTCAAAAAAAAAAGTTTTTTAAAAAAAACTTTACAAGTTCAAGTGACAGTGTAATAACAGTATGCATTAATATATTTCACGTGGTATTTGTGTGTGCAGATATATGGAGTATCTTTATGTAATACATATGCTGCACAGTTTAATGTACTTTATCTAGTGAATGGAACACCACAGATTTTTTAAAGGTTTTTTTTTCAAGAAAGATGACTTTTAAACATTATTTTTATTTGAAGCGTTATTTCATATTTTTTTCTGCTCTTATTTGACAAGCTCATCATCCCTTCTTCATGAAATGATGATGATCCATCTTAAAGTGAAGATTATGATGATTCAAGATTCATTCTGTTTCCCTAAAAATCCAAGGAAAACACATTTTAAAGTCATTACAATAAATCCCATAAAATCCTCAAGTAAACAAAGTTTGAACTTTGTGTGAGCCACAGGAAAAAAAACAGCACTTGAAAGGAAAAAGATTAGTGCAACTCCCACTGTGGATAAACGCAATTTTTTATAGACATTTTTTTTACAGAATGCGATAATTTTCTTTAAAAGTGTGGAACCAAATAAGAGAATTTTTTTTGCCAATGCACTAAAGTTGCTCAAGGAAAAATACTGGTAACTACTGTTCGGTATTTTTTTTTTCAGATCTTTTCAGCTCCACTCCAGTTCTGGTTTGTTTAAAGTAATTCACTGAATTGCCGAATTACTCTGAAACTGCGGTCTGTTGGCGGCCAACATGGAGTTAAGGGGGAAACACACCCGGAAAGAAAAACAAACGACCTACAGCATCCAGTCAGTTTTAGCGTCTTTTTCAATACGGCGTAATAACTCTAAAATGTATTTTAAATGAACCTTGAGACACCAAACCTTAAAAATTAGGTGTGTAGAAGAAAGTTTATGAAGTAGCTGGCAAAGCCAAGTAGCCAAGAAGCCATTAAACCGAAGAGAAGTCAATTAAACGGAATTATCTGTACAGATTACGCAGAAGGGTGCACCTAATGGATGGGCTTCACTGAACTTTTTATTTGAGTAAAAAAAAGCGAGCAAACATTTTCTAGGTTTATGATATTTTTTAATCAGATATTTCCTAGTACACTTCTTCAATGTACCAATTTTATACCAGTTTTATACCAGTTTTTTAAAAAAAATATTATACAATAGTGATGAAGAGGATATTCCTTCATAACAATTTATTTTACTTCCTTTTCATACAGGAAACTTTTTTGTACCGCTCCTTCCATGCTTCTCTTCTGGTATTTTTTTTCACTTTGAGAAACTTTGAATTCCTCTGACACATTCTGTAATGCTGTGTTTTCTTAATGTCATACAGCACAGCTCATGGGGGAGTCGTAATAAAACCAGGGAAAAATATAGGAGTGTTTTCTCCTTTTAATCTGAAGACTCTCTCATGAAAAAAAACATCGTGAAAAAAAAAATCTGAAAGACATCAAGACAGCAAGGAATGTATTTTTTTCTGGGAGAGCTTGTCGCATAGCACCATAATCATAATAGCAGGAGCAAAAAGCGATGTTGTTAGATAAAAAAGTTTAAGCGCTAATTCTGCCGGATTAGTGTCTTTAGTACAGCACAAAAATAATAATATTATTATGTACGAGTGAGTGTATCTATTCAAGCGTAAAGAAGAAAAGTTTTTCCCAATGCGCATATCTAATATCTTATGTATCATGTATTATGTATGTAGCTACAGATATATTTCACTTTCTTAAGGCTCTTCTCTCTCACTCGAGCAATTCCACATAAGATATAAAGTATCGTATTGTAGTTAACGGCCAGCGGTATAAAGATTTCAAGTCAACATCTTAACTGCAATGAGCGTCAGGTTCTTTGGGGAATTTAATGCGTAAGCTTATAATGACATGCTAAACTTACGCAGTTTACACACACATAAACATGCTCCTTTCTTTTTTTTTCTAACTCCGCACACACGGAGTCTTTTCCAGCTTGAAAGAGTTCATGCACCCGGGCACGCAGACAAAAAAAACGAGCAGAAAGTTATAGTACTGTTTTGCAGTACCTACGAAATCAAATAGGACTTTTTTTCTTTGTAATATTGTTGCTATTGATTGAAAAGAAACAAGTTGTTGTGCACGATCCGTGTTAATTTTTCTTATTCTTCCTTGCACCATGTTTTCATTTTATTTGAAATTTATAAACCGACAATACGGAAGTTTGTCATGTTGCGTAGCCCAAAAGCTTGAATTATACTTTTTTTTATTCGCGTAGTGAACTCACTTACAAATTCTTCTCTGCGCCTTTTCCCTCGTCAGCTCAGAGTTTGTTCGGATACTTGTCTTGACTTTTTTTTTGTATTACAAAGGTTTTGAAATTTATAATCCTTCCTTGTATCTATCTTGTTGAAAAAATATGGGATTTTTTTCTCCTGTAGGGATATATTTTTATAGTTAAATTTAAGGGCATTGCGTGTGTATAAATTTTATTTGAAAACAACAAATTATGGTGTAAAGTGTTTTCTTTTTTTTGTTCAATCGAAGACAAGTTTATATGTTCGCAAGTTTGGCGGCATCCACTCAACATGACGAAGAATCTCGCAGCAGCTCTTCTTCTCAACTTTTTCAAGAATTTCACGCGCCGACAAGTGGGGATATCGGCTTTGGAGGACCGGAGGAATTTCATTCCGCTTTTCCACGTTCTCCCGAAGAATGCTCAGCATTTCTTCTCGAATCAGCTCGGTAACTTCCTTGGCCGCTTCAACGACATCATTGAGAAAAGTCTTATCTCTGGTAATCAAAGCAAATTTCACCTTCTCTGCTACAACTGTCACCTGGAATGTGACGTCATAGGTGTGTGCATCGTGACACTTGAACTCCGACAGAAAGGAGCAGTTGAGCGGCTCTTGGTCGTCCCACCACGAACAATAGTTGTCTCCTTGAAGCTGGTAGAAGAGATGATTGGTAATTCGTCGAAGCTCCGAGGCGCACACAACCTCAGCAGGAAACTGTCGATCAAAATTGAAGCCGTGCGAGTCGTGAAAATCAATAATACCCTGGACGAATTGATCCCTCTGGCGGGCGCTTTCAGTATTCGTGCAGACGAACGTTCGAATCCCATTCTCCGTCAGCGTGTATTTCTTTTCTGTCACACTTCCAAAGGCAAATGCAAAGTTGATGTTGTCTCGAAAAATGGACTTGACCATGGCGAGCAGCTCCGTGGCGATTGTTTGCTTTAGTGCCTTCTCTTCCTTCTCGAATTGGTGCTGTAAAGTTGGCTTCTCGTCAACTCTGAGCAGATCAGAGATTGGAGTGTGTTTGACGAAGAGCTGGTACATAACCTTGGGAATTAAGACAGGTAAGGCGATACTCGTTATCGCGTAATCCTGGTTCACTTGGAGGATGGATGAGGCACCTTTGCTGTAGCCACCGTAGGGCAGTGTGCCATTATCCACGTCCAAATCATGAATGATTTTATTATGGAGAAGGATACCAACCCCACCCTTGGCACTTCCTTTCGACTTTATCAGATCCTCGTCATTGTGGCTTTGAATGTAGTGGCTGCTGCCGTAGAGCGAGACGTACATCTTATTTTGGGTGTACCTCGTATCGCGAAAGTAAGCTTGTAGATCATTGTCGTTGTGATAAACGTAGAGAAAGAGAATGGGTCCGAACATTTCGGTGAAATTTAAGCCAGCTCCTTGACTTTGCGCTAAACGAATATCATCGAGAATAATGGTTGGCCGCACAATCTTCCTTTCCGCGTCCACTGATCCTCCAACAATGATGTGATTCCTGAACTGATCAAATACGCTCTGTAAGCGCTCCACCTCATCTCCGCGGTGTATTTTCGCCAGCACAATGTGTTCAGAGTGGTTCTCGGCAGTCTGTTGCGAAACCTGTTTCCGCTGCTCCCGTAAAATAAGCTCGTCTTCCTCATTGTCCATTACGAGCAAATGAGCAACTTTTTCTTTGAGTCGTTTCAAAAGCTCATTTATCAACTTGTCATGAACAAAGACGACGTCTGGCCCGGCACAGTCCTGTCCAGAGTTGAAGAATCTAGCGTAGACGATGTCTCTCGTGCATATCTCAAGATCTGCATCACCAGCCACGACAATGGGATTGTGACCGGAGCCATTATTAATGAGGAAGGAAGTTGGCTTCATGCATTTTTTAATTTCATCTCGAGTCTCATTCCGACCCGTGAATATTATCAGATCTGCGGAGGACAGGTGGCTATCCCTGAACTCCTGTCGACTTCCGCAAAACACGTGAATGTTCGGAAGGAGTCGTGGGAGGCCCAGCAACGTGAACAGTTTCTCAATCACACCCTGTCCAATTAATGTGGTGTTCGGACGGATGGTCACGCTTCGACTCACAATTGCCGGCATCACCGCAAATAAGAAGGTTGAGTAGAGAGGCAGGTTACTCGGGAGAAACACGCAGATATCTTTGCACACCTCGCCACACAAGTACTCCCGCAAACGGTCAATGTTCCTTAAAGTGTATACGCACCGTTCCACCTCATACATTGTCACCTGTGCTGGCTGATACTTTATGAGAACCTTAAGGAGAGAATTGACCACCTCCCCATTTTCCAAGAGTGCCAGTAACTCTGCGCAAACACTGTCAACTTTCTTCTCTTGCTGCAGAGCACTCACAATCAGTGAAGGAGCCATTGTTACAATGTCTTATGTACCAGCGGCTTTTTCAACAGCAAAAAATTACAATAAAGAATTTAAATAAAGGTAGCTACAGATGAGAGTGATTAATTTGCAAAGAACTAGTGCTCCAGATAATACACTGGCATAGACATATATACAGAAAGAAGAAAGGGAAAGAAGTAGGTAGTAAATTATTATACAATAAAGCAAGATTACAGAACAATGTAAAAAAAAATATTTAAAACAAACAAACAAAACCTTTTAGGATGATTATTATGGATGTGGTAAGTTATAAGGTAAAACGACACAATCAAATGTTATGGCATTTGCATACCCTTTATTTTGACGTACTGCCGCTTCTCTTTTAATTTATTCGGGAAACTTCGCCTCCGTGTGTGACGCGTGCATAATTTACATAGAAAAGCCGTTGTTCTAAAATTCTCTTTTTTGGGTAGTGGAAGTGAGCAAGCACAAGGGAAACACTCTGCACGGATCTCATCTATTCACGTAGTTGTTTGTGGTGTCATAAACTGTTTCCCTGTGTCGTTTCGCGAAAAAAAAAGGAAATTGCAGTGGTACACGTTTTCCTCTCTTTCTCTCACTCTCGTTCAGTTTTGGTGTGGTTCAGGAATGCAATGATGCGGTTGATCTCCACATTTTATTTACTTAAGTAAACACGAAAACACTCTACTTTACATTCCACCAAATATGTTTCTTTGTTGTTACTCTCGATGATGTTGATGATGATGGTGATGTTTTGTTGCCTCATCGAAAATATAAAAAAAGGAAAGTTTTCTCATAGGCAACCACGCACTACATAATTTTCAAAATGTTCACAAGGAAAAAAAAGCGTATATTAGTTTGGTGACTGTCAAAACATTGACGAGAGGGCTCAACAGAAACTGGCATGCGAGAAGAGAGACAGTCTACAAACACATACTCACACGTGCACAATTTTTACACTAAATAACACAAGCAATAAATATGTGTTCCTTTTTTGCAAAAAAATAGTATCCAGTATTTTTTTTCTGCTACAGTGTTATTATTACTCTGAAGATTATAATCCGGAAAATCTTACTTTTGTGTGATGGAAGATGGGAAAAACTACTCTCACACGTAGTTTCCATACAAGATGAAGAGTTTCTTCCAAGAAAAAAATGTACTACATAACATGGTTCACATCCATGAAAGTGTCAAATTTCAGACAGGCCTTTTCATATGTCACACTTGATATTGTGTACGCAACTAAAAAATGATATTATTACAAGGGATGTGAATGAATGGAGAAGCTGGTGGGGTGCTGCTACTGCAGCAAAGTTATATTTTTGCAGAGTTCGCCGTTTCAGGATCTATGTTTTTATTCTGGCGACGAGAGAAGGGGAACGAAAAGATTTTCGTTTAGAATGTGCACACTACTGCCGTGTTTTATCAACAGAGTTCTGGCATTGCATCTTGAGCTAGATTTTACGTACGTGGAGATTTGAGCATCTCGTGTCAGCGCTGCAGATTAGTATATTTTTTTCACTACGCACGAATTTTTTTTGTTTGTTGTTGTTGTTGTTGTGACGGAGTGTAATCAGGATTGTCATTTCATAACATCCAGCTTTCATATTACTCACGTCTCACATCAATTTTACTTTGCTTTTCATTCACATTTAGTTTTTTTTTGTTTTTTTTTCTCGGACACACAGTTATTTTGTTCACCATTACGTAAGTGGAAGCATTCCGCAGGCCAATAATGTGTATATTTTTTGTGTGAAATGTGGAGAAGGGGAAACTGGTTTGGATAAGACTGAATCTTTTTTGTCTCTTTTCTTCAGTATCAAAAGTTTCGCTTAAAGATTTCACTCCCTTTTTGTGTACACAAGTTAGACTTTTTTTGTGTGACTGGAAAGATCGTGATGTGATGATGCAATATGAGTCACGGAAAAAATTACAATAAAATTAAGCCGAGTAGATGGGAGTTTTTTTCGTGCTGCACCGTGTCACTAAATGTGGTAGTTCCTTTACGAACTTTAAGTGGCGAACTTGGGCTTACAAATATTTCTTTGGAAATAAGCATGTATGCAAAAACATGGGTATGGTCTTTTCTTTGAAAAAAAAAATCCTTTAACAAATAAAAGGAAAATCTTGTCCAGTGTGGCTGCACCAAATATTATGAAACTTCAGCAACCACTTTATAAAATCTTCTGATTACTTGCAAGTTAAAAAAACCAGGAGCAGCTTGTGGAACTCCACGCTCTTGAATACGGACACATATATGTACATACACAAGTTCTGTTCGGAAGCTAATGAAGGTAAACGTACTTCCGCTAAATTATCATAGCTTGGCTATATGTATAATTTTATTTGACTTCGTTCGTGCAATCGTCTTTTTTATATTTTTTTTCTGCTGCAGTTCCCCTGATTACTAACGCTCTGCAGTAGTAGTGGAGTTTAATAGAGGAGGATTCACTCTCGGAAAATTTTTTTCAGCATTCTATATGTACCTTTCTCGGTACTATGCTGATGGTAAGTAATGTTTGATCTCGTTTCACGTCGGTCTCCTCAGCTCACTCTCGTTTCGAAAAATCTATTACTTTCTCGGATATATATATATATATATTTAAAAAAAAGAGTCAACTGTCTGGCTGCAATTTTTAGGAGAACAATTGTGACTTCCTGATCAACCCAGATTGGTACATACGGTTATTATTCAACTATTGTCTTTTTAATCTTGCTCCACGCACACATTATGCAAATTGCATGCCGAGCGAAACAAATAAAACACATTCACCAGGGGCAACTTGACGAAAACGGCATTTCTCAGCATTTGCTTCCAAGAAAAAAAAACGAAAGGAGAAAAATTCCTCCACTTTCAATACAAGATTTTTTTTCTCGTATTTTGTCTTTGTGTATTTTGGCACGTGCTGGACACCCACACTTCACGACAGATGCATGTCGACTGATCTCGTTGAGCAAACTGACTTGCGTTTTGTTCAGAAGGAGAGAGAGAAAAAAAAGGTTCTACAAAATCCACTATTTTTCAGCTACTTACTTGTTTGCTAGTAAAAAAAATAGAGGAGTGAGCCTCTCGGTTCTACTGCACGCTTTGCAAACTCTTACGCTTCAATCTTGACTTTGACTGCTACCACATTTTCAGGCTAATGCTGGCAAAGCATGCAAACATTTTGGTACACACAAGGAACGACCACGTTATCCTTTCATTCATACTGATATACATATTACGACGAACATGCACACACGCATTTTTCTTACATATTTTTGCTCATCATTCCTCATGGTTATTGCCCCGTCATCATCATCATCTGGCATCATCACATCACTTAACGAACTTATAGTTTAGTATCATTCTATCCGTCTGTCTGCAAACAGGGAGTTAGCAAATAATGTGTATACCTAACATTCTTTTAAAAAAATGTAATAATAGCTCTTCCAATATTACAGCTAACAATGTATGAAAAAGCTGCAGAAAAATGCACACAAAAGGGTTTCCCTCCTTTCAGCTAAAATGAAGAGTAGCATCAATAATTGGTAATGTGAGGCAAGAGCTTCTCTAACGCTTGTAATATTAATATGTTTCAGGTGTGTTCCGACGGCGAAGGCATCATTGTTGATTTCTTCATAGAGAGTGAATGAGCCAAGCCGTCAATAATGCGTGTGTGTAGCATTGTGTGTGTTTGAAGGAAAAAAAACATAGAGGTAATATTTTTTATGCTGAAATCAAGAGAGAAAAAAACGGTTTTAACTTTATTTTGCAATTTGACTTGAAGTAATGGGCTAGCTCATCATCATCAGGGAATCAATACTTTCAGCTTTTTTTCTTGCAAAAAAAATATGGTTCTCCTGTTTTTGGTTGATGCCTTACCTTACCATATGTGAGAGAAGCTATGCAAGCAAGTCAGTGACATACAACATAATTACGCGGACGATACAACTCCATTACAAAAAAAATATGCACCCGGCTTTGTACATTTGAACGTTCCTTGTGTGTCTGATTTAATATGTGTGGTTGCATTGTTACTTTTTTATTTTGTAAAAAAAGCTGGTTATATAAGGGAAAAAAGGAAAGGCAAGGTTATGCAAGGTAAAAACGCCAGCAGCACTGGCGAAAAAAGAGGAAGAAGAAAAGATGTTGAAGTAAACATCTCCGTTTCTTGTGGCCCCAGTAGGTAGCCTCTTTTATAGTTTCTTCTCATACATATCCTCTACAAGCCAGAACATCTCAATAATGGTATTTATGGTGTTGTGTAATCATCTCTGGCGATGCATGGATGCTGCTTGGGATAATAATAGTGCAGCCGTGGTGCATAATGAATGATGCCGTTTTGATCAACATTTTTTAAAAAGTTTCATGATGCTTTTTTAAAATTGATTTGTGCTTTGTTGTGATGCGCTTGTTTGTAAAAGTAGTAATTACTCAGGAGTCGGCAGCCCGTC
>JAHZNF010000625.1:0-10698 GCA_027744215.1 Troglopedetes dispersus
TCGGAACAAGACTTACTCCTCTTTCTTCCAGCGGGCACGCTTCTCCTCCTCTGCCTTCTGATTGGCCAAACGTTGTTCCTCGGCCTTCTTGTCGTCAATCGTTGACCTTGTCGAAAATGTCGCCGGCACAAATGAACTCGAAGCAGGAACATGATGCAAATGATGACTAAATGGTACCGAACTTGAACTAGATGTGGATACAGGTACAGCTGTAGACACTGCCACGCCCTGAGACTGTGGACCCTTCCCAGTATTGTCCTACAATTAGCACCATGTCCAATAACAATGAACAATTCAGAATTATATCCCATCTCACCTTTATGATACATTAAATGGAAATCTTTCTTATATCAACAACGTACATAAAATTTGATAATAAACATAACCGTATCGTATTTCCTTCTTCAGGTAATAATATACAATAAAATTTTTTAAAACTTAAAGTTGGACAAACGAAGGAGTGTAAAAGAAGCTGACTCTACAAGCTATTTATTTAACGTAAAAATTAGTTTTGGTGGAATAGGTGTAAAAAATAAGCATATTATTTGTTAGTGGCAGGTTAAATTAAAGTATGTAACCCAAACGTAAACAAATGGTGAAAAATTGAACGCAACAATCATGCAGGGTTATTTTATCTAGCATCTCTAGCATGCTCTGGTTTTGATTAGAGTTGTACATTTAAAATAGCTTTGTTTGCTGTTTTTGTCACTGAGACGGAAGATTCTGTCGATCGGTGTACCACTTTAGCCTCTCGTTACGTCGCTGAGTCGGTCACAAAAGTTTACATTTTCCATTCCTTGCGTTGTTGTAGGTATGTATTTAAATTGTGAAAGTGCAAAATGCACGAAGGCAGAGAAAGCTTGTTTTTACCTTTCACTCGCATTGCTCTCACTTTCACTTGGTTGGACATGTTTCGGAGGGAATATTACACTCTTGCATAAAATAAAATAATATGAAAAGCAAGTACTTATGTACTGTAAAACTCGATTGGTGCACACATATGCACGTATGTATTATTATACTTCAATAGTCCTCCGGATTTGGTTCGCTTTCATTCTCTGGTATTATTGTCATTAAAGCTTGTCCGTCGTCCATGAAAAAAATTTATGAGTAATATATATGTAACAAAAACAACTTGCTACATTTAGAAAATCAAAGGAGTAACAAAAAATACATAGTGCTTGCAATGCAAAAAGTACTGTCACAAACGAATCGACTTTTTATAAAAAATTTAAAAGGATTGGAGAAAAATACGATTTACTGATAAAAATGAGAAGGAACCTTTGTATTGCACGAGTGTCAAATAGTTTTTACCTTGTTTTTATCATCGGAAGATGCCACTGACACAGATGCAACCAACTGCCCCAAATCTCCCTTTACATTTGAAACTATTACGTTCCCCACTCCACCAGTGCCTTTCAAGTTTCCCGAAGTGCTTGCAATATTTGAAGTTGTTGTTGATGGTAGCGTATTACTTTGTTCAAAGTTCAGATTTGCAGCGAGATTGCTTGTCGAGTCTGGGGACGCTGTGGACGAAACTGAAGGGCTTCCAACAACAATGCCTGTCGCTCCATTGCTGGAGCGACCACCTGCTGTTGTTACTGTACTGGGCACCACCAGCGGCGGCGAGGTTCCATTACCACTTGCTAGCTTCAGGCCGCTGAGCTTTGCCGAGTTTGTAACGCTCGAAGGTGGAGGTAATGATGCTGAGGCGGTCGTCACGACGGTTGAAGATACTGGGTTAAAATTTGTGTCACTTTCAGTGGGGAAAGACAATGGGGCATTTGCTGAAGTTGAGGCAGTCGCAGTGTCAGATGAAGGCACGGTAGCACTTGGTGTCGTCACACTGATGGGTTAAGTTCAGATTTGCAGCGAGATTGCTTGTCGAGTCTGGGGACGCTGTGGACGAAACTGAAGGGCTTCCAACAACAATGCCTGCTGGAGCGACATTACTGGAGCGACCACCTGCTGTTGTTACTGTACTGGGCACCACCAGCGGCGGCGAGGTTCCATTGCCACTTGCTAGCTTCAGGCCACTGAGCTTTGCCGAGTTTGTAACGCTGGTAGGTGGAGGTAATGATGCTGAGGCGGTCGTCACGACGGTTGAAGATACTGGGTTAAAATTTGTGTCACTTTCATTGGGGAAAGACAATGGGGCATTTGCTGAAGTTGAGGCAGTCGCAGTGTCAGATGAAGGCACGGTAGCACTTGGTGTCGCCACACTGATGGGTTCAACACTCTGAGCCAGCTAAGTATATTACATGATCACACGTCTGTTATTTAATCAACCTCTCAAGTTCTACCAAACCTACAACACATGCGGGACGTTGACATGCTTATAATAATATATAGTAGTAGTAAGTGATATTAAAATCAAAACTAATAATAATTTGTAAGAACACTCAACCACGACATAAAGAATTGTATTGATTATGGCATGAACAAAGGAACCTTGGGTCATCAATCATCCTACTTCAGTCTCTCTTATGAGTCATCATCATGAGTTTCTCAGGAACAGTAAAGTCAATAATAATAAAGAAAAGTTGGAATAATCATTTCTTGTGCCACACTCATATTTTTTTTATTTCCGTCTCAATTAAGTAACCACTTTGAAGTAAGTGTGGTCAGTTATTATTATTATTAGTCATTTCAATTCAATTTTCAAAATGCTCACAAACAGTTCGTATTAGTAAGAGAATTTAAAATGCTGATAACTCCTACCCTCACTCAGTCTTCATATAGAGAGATGTGTCATGGGTGTGTGGCAAGATTGAAAGTTGTATAAGGTCCGAACTCGTGTAACAGTAAATTACATTTAAAACCTTGCCTCTTGTCAACTAAAAATTTACGCTTCAGTTCAAAGCATCTAGTGAAAGTCCTGTGAGATTCACACACGTGTGTTTCTGCCACTGCACTAAATTTATGATCCGTTGCACTGAACATCGATCGAACCAATTTCGTGATTGAGCTAAATTAATTGCACTGTGCTACTGGCAAAATTGCATAATACTCTTAATGAAAAGGAATTATTATGGCTATTATAACCCAAACTATTACACGCACAGTGGCGAGTTTCTCCTTGTTTTCAAAAAAGCACTACACGTGCAGAAGGTAGCCAACATCAAGTTATCAAATACTTAAAGTTCTCAGCAGTCTTGGGTTTCGATTGTTTTTAGATTCCACACTTAAGAACGTTATATATTAGTATCAATAAGTGTCAAGTACCCACCCTACATCCCATTAGATTAGGCATTGCTTCCTATTAATAAACTCTAGTCATACTCAAATATATGTACCACCAATTAATATAAAGCCTGCCACCGGTCAACCAACCCTTTAACTCCCAAATACCCTTTGCTCCAATTAAACATAAATATTATTTAGTATTAACATTGCAGTTCTAAATTGTAATTCCTAAGCAAAGTACAATATATTATTAGGTCAAAAAGAGTAATGCAGTAATTTGTACATATTTACTCTATCTAAATTCTTATTATTATGTCACTTATCTATTTACAGGAAATGCCTTAAGTAACATACGTGACTGCTTTTTACTGTATTGAATGAGCGATGAGGTACTATATATAAATTACTGATAATTAGTGTTATTGTTGTTCACTTACATTGTTTAGATGAGCTGGATTAGGGACAGGAATTCCTGTTGCAATAACTTGCTGCTGCAAGACAACCAATTTGTGCAGCGCTGACTGTTCAGTTTCAGATCGCTTTGGTAAAGCCAACAATCTCTGAATCTGGGACTGAATGTTCTGAAGAAGCTGTTGATTCTGTGGTGTCAGTTGAATTGTCTGAACAACACGAGTCAAGCCAGTCTGAGTTGTGCTGACGGACGTACTTCCGTTGGTTAAGTTCGGTCCAGAGGTGACTCTTTGGGGGAACATAGCTGAGCTTGGTGGTAATGGGGCAGGGCTTGGAGCCGTTAAAGAAGCTACAGGAACAGGAACACTAGGAGTTGCGCTGGTCGAGTGGGGTTGGGGGAAACCTATGCTTGGTGCTGGTAAAGGTGATTGAGATGGCAGAGTGGGGGTGGCGGAGATGGGTGTGGGAATTTGTGGCAAATTGGTTATCAGAGGTGGAACAGTTTCAATTTTAGCAGGAGATGGAGCAGCTGGCGACGACTTTTTTGATTTGCTCTTTTTCTCTTTGTTCTTTGGACTAGGTGTAGGTTTACGTGAAGGAGTTATTGTTGGTGGTGGCGGCGGTGGTAGTGGAGGAGGAGGAGAGGGGTTTACTTGCATCGGAGAGGATGCCCGGCCACCGGAAGCAGCTACAGCATCTATTGTGGCTAAAAGAGTATCCAAGCTAGATATCTTTTTAGGGGGTGCAGTCTTCTTTGAGGACGCAGTCTTGGTCTCAGACTTCTGATTCTCATTCTTAACGCTACCAGATTTCTTTTTTGAGCCTCCACTCTTGCTTTTTGTTGGAGTGACCACAAGAGGAGGAGGAGGAGGAGGTGGTGGTGGTGGTAACACTGGGGGAGGTGGTGTTGGTGGTGGAGCCGCGTTCTTTTTCTTGGGAGGAGATCTTTTCTTTGCTGGTTTGGGACTTGGTGCCGCAACCGGAGTGGGTGGTGCAATGGGCGGAGGCGGAGGAAGTTGAGGTGCCTTGGCTGGTGACTTTTTTGCATTGCTTTTGGACCTCTTGGAGCTACTTTTCTTTGGAGTTTCTGCATATATACACAAGGAAATCAGGTAAGGTTTTTTTGTGTCCTACCAAAAAACGAGAATTATCAGGTTAAAACTGAAAAGCGATAATGTGTCCCCGTGAACTCACCTGTCGTATTTATCACCGGAATTTGAGCCGGAGGAATTTGTGGAGAGGGAGACAGCCCATTCAGTTGCATGTCCATGGAAGAGTCGAATCCGAAGTCGAAAGACATATCATCATTCAAATCTTCATCCATGATTCCCGACTGTTTCAATAACTGCTCTAGATCGAGTGTGACTTTTTTCTTGCTACTTTTGGGCTTCGATTTAGCTTTCTTAGGAGGTGGTGGCTCGGAAGAAGAATCTGGCACAGAAACTTGCTGTTGCTCAGTATCCCGCATCGCGTGAAGTGGAGACTGATTCATCAGGGAGGCTTGACCTGAGCGATTAACAGAGAATTGATTCTGCTGTGCTGGAGATGGACTATTTTGAGTTTCGACTGAAATTGGACCCTGAGAAGCTTGAATCTGTTGAAAACCTTGCGGCTGAGAAGGCTGTTGATGCTGCTGCTGCATTTGCTGCAATTGTCCATGCTGTCCACCACCCAGGTGCAACTGTGCCTGCGTTTGAGCATGGAGGGATAACTGTTGTTGTGTTTGCATTGGTATCTGAGTTGCTCCTGAAACCTGAACTTGCTGCTGGTGGGGTAAATTTGTCTGAGCGATGCCACCCTGGACCGTTGTCGCAATCTGATTTTGTATGGCAGAACTTGGGGCAACTATGGAATCTCCTTGAATCTGGCCAAACTGACTGGCCTGATTTGGCTGTGGGTATCTAACTGCTACCCAGGCTGGTCCATTGGCGGTTTGTATTTGTTGGAGACCATAGCCGGAAGTCTAAAAAACATTTAATTATATTTTAAATTTTTTTAATACAAACTTTTTCTGATGAGGTATTAAGTGCTTACAATATTTACCAACCTGGGCTACCTGTGGCACTTGTGATACATAACGTACAATAGGCTTTCCAGTCGATGCTATCGGCGTTTGTGCCGTAGCTGGGGCACTGAGGGCTGCTGCACCTGGGGCTTGGATCGTAAGTACTTGTGGCTGTGTTGGTTGCTGCCTTAGTATAAGTTGCAAAGCACCGGCCTGTGCGGTTGACGCTGGCAAAAGCATTGGTTGTCCATACTGTGAAGTAAAGTCACACACAATAATTAATAAGAAATTCCATTGCAACAACAATCACCATATTAAGAGAAGAATATAAATAAGTATATAAATTAAATATAAATCGAAAATACAGCAGCAATCTCAAATATAGTATAACTCAAAACAATTAATTAGGGAATGTAGGAGGGAGCTGCTTCGTGTGGTTCACAAAATGAATTTGTGCAGAAGAGTTTCAATTTCATTTCATTCAGCTCGTTGCATTTAAGTAGGGGCAAAATGAAATAACCCAGGAGAGGGGAACAACGACAACAAGCATCACGCGAAAAGAGAATTACAACAATGGAATTTAACAATGCATAATAATAATATGAAAAGTAACAAGCTTCATATCCAAGGGAGGCACGATCTCAACAACGGTAGTAGTGTTTTAATTAATTGTCAAACCTGATTCACAACAATCGTCCCAGCCAACTGGGTTTGTTGTGGCGCGGTCATTGTATTGAGACTGCCAACTTGAGACACAACGACTTGACCAATACTTGCGGTATTTCCTATGGCAAATGACTGCTGTGGCGTTATGGCTACAGTTCCTGTCGCTCCACTCACACTTGTAATCTGTTGTTGTGACTGCTGAATAAGCTGTGTCACATCAGAAACAGCTGCATTGGCAACAGGAGTACTGGGCGCCATAGCTCCACCGCTAATGGACTCCGTGGAACTGGACACTGAGCTAACCGGAGTTGTGGCTACCGCGCTCGTATTCGTGCATGTCGTCACCGACGTGCTAACCTGTGATAATGGTTTCGGTAAGAGCTGAGGCGGATGCTTTGGCTTAAGAATAGTGCTGCTGTTAACATCACTTGTAGCGTTAGCAACACTTACGTTCTGAAGGTTGTTCACGTTCGAGGTGGCCACGAGCTGAGGGGTCCCAGTCGTCTGGAAATAGGTTCCGTTAGCCGTCTTTGTTAATGTCTGAATGGTATGCGATTGAGGAATTATTGCATTGGTGAGAAATTGAGGCGTTGTAGGCAGAACTGCGTACGCTGGAGCTCCCCCTGTGGCAACGAGCGCCACATTGGTTGTTCCAAAAGCTGTTGGTCCAGTGGCAATAAGAGCAGTGGGCTGCTCCATCGCAATGTAGCTCTGACCGGCGGCACCTGCAGACTGGATTTGCTGAAGGATATTTTGTCCAGCAGTGGCTGCAACAAGCCCCCCTTGGGAGTTTGCAATTAACTGCGACGCGCTAACTGTCATGTTGGGTATGCTTACGGTTTGCCCGGAAACCAGTTGGCCAACTGTAGCAGCGGTTTGATGCTGAGCAGTGGAAGTTGCCACAAAATGTTGGTGTGATGGTTGTACGGACGCCGAGCCAACAACGTTAGTACTTGTGGACAAAGTGGTGGCATTGTTGGAGACAGCATCGTTGCTACTAATTGCGGCGTTTGAAACACTCGAGGTCGCACATGTCGCTTGAACATTAGCACTGGTATTTTGAGAAGTGAGAATGGCAGAGACATTGTGAGCTTTCGTTTGACCGGATTGCTGGTTGCTTACTACTTGATTTATATGAAAATTGGTTGTGCTGTTGGCCAGAGGGCTTAAACCATTTTCGACACCCGACCGTACGACTGAGATCAAATTATTTGTAGAATTTGAAGGGATATTTTGCTGAATCTGACCTTCAGCGGAAACTGAAGAAAGACTAGTCACTTGATTTAACTCATTTTGAGAAGCGGAGATATTACTATGCTTATGTTGTAGATCCTGAGAGAAAGTGAAATGTAGACTATTTGAAGCAGAAGAAATAGAATTCTGAGTTAACTGAAGTTGTCCAGGCTGGACGTAATTTGTAGACGTTTTGGAGGGATCACAGCTTGGAACTGGTGCCGTAATTAGCTTAAGATTACTCGCGGTCACATTCGTGCTGTTACTAATCGCCGACGCACTGATAACACTATTTATTATCGTACTATTGGAGGAGGATCCTATAAACTGGTCACAACCCGAAGTTTCTACTGGAGTCTGCTGCTCATGCTGGTGATGGAAGTTCCCTCTAATCGCACTGTTACCATTAGAAAATCCGTCTAAATTATTCGTAAATGCATCGTTTTGCACTGCTACATGACCGAAATCCGAGGGTACGTAGGATCTCGAAATATCGGTAAGGTGATTGGAGGACGAATCCAATGTGTCAAATAGCGTTTCATTCGGCGAGTCCACTTCGTACTCATTCTCGTCCAGGGACCTAAAAAGTGCAAAAAGACATGTAATTTTAATTAACAATGCAAGCGCCCACGAGTCTGGATTACACTTAAACTTGGAAAGGAATAAATTCATTCATATACACACAGAATGAACAAAATCAGGAATACAATCCACTCTCTACTATAGACTCCATGTGCCCGTACAACGAATATTTTAACAGACTTTGTGGGGAACCTTCTTCAGAAAATCTTATATCACTACTTTCACTTTCAATAGATTATTTTAATTTACCGTGCCAGCGACGCGACAACATTGTCCACCTAAAAAAATAATTTAAAAAACTCAGGTTTTTAATTTGGCGAAATTGGTAACAAGAAATTGTAATTATTACTAATCACTCACGGTCTCTGCTGAAGGCAAAAGTTCTGTGTCTGCTGTAAGTCCGCCCAGAAACGACTCCAGTGCATTTGGATCACTATAATAATATAAAACAAGGTGGTGGTTGAGACACTTTCCTCATGAACATATTCACGGAAAACTACACATCTTCAATTGAATAATGCCCACATAGGTAATTTACTTTCTATTGGACAAATTTCAGGACGTAAATGTTCACGCATACCAGACCTTGCTTTTTTCCTGAAGAACTCAAATTATAAAGAAAAGCTCAATTTTCACTTACTCAATGACATCCAGGAGTCGCTGGCCTCCGTCAGCCATGATGCCTGCTACTTTTGCATTCTAGTTATTGAAATCAAATCACCTGAAAAGTTGTATAATATTAACGAAATCAGAATACCTTATAGCAAAGTCAAAAAAAGTATGAGACTGAATAATATTCATGTGCTCCGAAATTTTAAAAGACCACTCTGTATTTACTTCGGGTTGTTCCGCCAAGAAGGGTTTATTATATATAATTTTCTCACCAATTTCAAAATCTAATACAATAATGTAGACAAAAGATTCTAAAAACACAGTAATGTGCCAATATTTTACCTGTTTTTAATAAATTACATGTTCAGTGCAAGTTATCTTTTGTTCAAAGCTCTGCTTTCAGCGGTATTTCAATTGTGACTTACAAAATGTGTTCATTCACTTTCATATTGCTTTTCACAGTTTTCCTTCTTTTGATTGCTCACCCCATCCCTTTACTACTAATAAATGCGAGGTGCAACAATAATATCACCAAGAAAGAGAAAAGAAGTCAACCCTTATTCCTTCCTAGCGTTACCGTTACGTCAACTATAGCATAAAGTACGCTTTCACTTTCGGATCAAATGCATCTCTTGTGAATTGATGCACACGAAGGAGCATTGCTCATTTCATTGCAAGAATATTATGTGAAATGCTGAAAAACTGAGCGAGGGAGATCAAGCAAACCTCTACATGCATATGTACATATAGGGAAAAATATATTGGTAGATAGATTCCATGCATACATGAAGCTTGTTCTATCTATCTGGTTATGTTATTTCTGTGCCAAGTGTACAGTTTCGGTCGATATGTGCCTACATAAAAGCAAACTTATAATCTTATGGTGGCTATCTGATGCTATATTATGCTATAATATGTAATCTTATTTTGTTCCCTTGTACTTTTTCTGACGCAGGGTTAATGATACTCTATCGTAAACTTATGCATCCCTATCTATCTATGTACATATTCACGCACTGCAAGGAAGACGAGCATGTAGGTATTTTGTGTTTCTTATTAGGGTTGAAGACGAAGACAATAAACTTTGTCATACCAATAGGATATTGTTGCTTTGAGAAAAGGGTAAAGTACACTTTTCACTTTTACAAATACCAGTGTAGGTAGACTTTCTTGACTGTCTTATGAAGTCCATATTATTCCTTTCCCGAGACGTCATGATTATGATTACAACCATGTGCATTTATAAGCAAGTGATGTTTTACTGCATCACCCGGAGTGCTATTTTTTCAGTATGCAAAAATTCACCTTCCTTTCAAACTTAACCAAATAATGCACATATTGAATTGAAATCCCCCAAGAGAACTGTCAATGAAGCATTAGAAAAGAAAGGCGCATTACTTCATATTATGTCTTCCGTATTTGACCAACAATTTACTGTAACATGGAAATTCTCTCTCTGCCTTTTCCTGTTATCTCTGTCTGAACCCTGGACGGAAAACCCTGGAATTTCCATTTGAGTAAAGGTTTGTTGATGCAAATAGGTTATCCGCAACCTTTAAATGAAGTGGTCATTATTTTGACACATTTTCTGTTAAAAACTTGTCCAGTACAAGTTTGCAGGTGTTATATAGCATTTACCTTAGAAAACATTATGCTTGCTTACTCAAATTGACTAAGACTACCTATGAGCTTATACAACATCCATGATCGAAATTAATAGATAAAATAAATCTGCCCATGACATCACCTAATTCAGGAACTTACCCTCCCCCGCACATAACCCCCTCAAGATCAAGTTTCTTTACGGACAATCCCTGTGGCCTGGCCTTCATTCATAATATACAGTGATATGCGGCGGGTGCAAACCAAATTGACAGTTAAAAAGTTGGTTTCATGTGTCCCACTGTGCAGCTCAGGCGGCTATGGTAGTGCACATGGACAACTGTAAAACTTATGCTCGAAAACACGTGGCTTGGAACAAACTACAACAACGAAAAAAATTG
>JAHZNF010000626.1:0-11258 GCA_027744215.1 Troglopedetes dispersus
TTTTTCTTGTGTTATGTGTGTATATGTGTGTGTGCATATCTCTGCTTGCTTTTTGGGAAAAACATGGTGAAGATATTCTGGTAACGTGAAGGAGAACTGTGTGCATAAGCCATTGGAGTTGGAGGAGAAAAAAATGCATGCAAGGATAGGCTAGACTCGGCCCGGCTGTCCCTCTTCGAACCTTTCATAATGGCGCTTGGGTGGTTCACCCTGCTCCTATCTCCATCAAAATTGGTGAGCAAGGACCGCCTCCTCGGAGCTGGGAAAACACCGAAATTTCGGATGGCAAAAGCCCGCTTTTTTTCCTGCCTCAGCTGCAAAAGCGTTTCCATCGCGGTCGTGCAACGAGATCGGTGAGTATCGTGCATTGGGATAGAAGCGAGTGTCAGTCTCTGCTCAGAAGGGGACTCGCCAACAGCTCCGCAAACAAACCTGCACACACACACAAAAATGAAGCCAAAATTTTTTGGCTTGCTTGGCAGATCTGACGTGCGAATATAGAGAAAAGTCGCATAGAACAAACTGCCGAATTGCTTCAAAACTGTAAAAGAACCAGAGTCGAATTTGAATTATGACACAATCTTTTCAATTTATGTTTCGTTATTTCCAATAATTTATTTTACGGCGTCATGATTATCCTCAGAATTTTTTTTAATTCTTGATGGCGGGAATGCATCGGAGCATGTATTTACTAATGAGACACTTCAATACGTTGTAAATGAGTCCTGTAAAAAATTCTTTCACTTTTCCTCATTTCATTTTCAACAATCTAATGAATTTTCATAGGATTTTTGCCAAAACACTGAGAAAATTAAAACCCAATTTAGCTTGTGTTCATTATTTCATGTTTTTCCTTTCTTCAGTTTGAGCCAAAAATATATAGTGGAGCTTGATGAAAATGCAACAACCCAAACAAAAAACATGATTATCTCTCTTCTGCTGTTTGGGAAATGGAGAAGACTGGGATTTTTTTCTCATCTTTCCACACATCCACTCACTCATGCATAATTTTCGAGAGTGGAAGCATCCACATTGCTTTATCAAAAAATGAGGGAGAAAGTTCTCTCTCACACAAGCGAGAAAACAAAGTAGACCGGCGAAAAACCCAATTAATATTGCATTATAAATGCATTAGATACCGGAACTTGGCTGCGCCCATGAATTGATCAGCATCATCAAGCAAAATGGGAAATATATATGCACACACACACACAAATACAACTACGTAGCAATTCTCCTAAAAAACAAATTTTCTCGGTATTATGCATTTTATTTCTTTAATCCGTGCAAGACAGATTCACTCATCCACACGTGACTACTCATGTTTTCCTTTCTTTCTGGAATGTGGCCATTATTTTAAGAAACATATTTTGCGGAATTAAGTTCAACGTCGCACAAAAAATAATTGAAGGAGTGTCTGAAAAAATTCTTACAGATGAATACATTGTTTGAAGGTTTCAGAAAACTGTTGAATGATAAGAATGATTTCTGTCTCGTTCGCTTACGCAAAGCATCCCTCTTCATGTTTCCTATTGTTTTTGTGTGCATTACAAAGTACAACACGCACAAGCGTTGATGCGAGTTTATGATGGTGGCCTTCTCCCATGTTTTCCTAGTCATTGTCAGAATTTTTTTTTCTTTGCTCCGGCATTCCATGTGCCAAGCTAAGCCACTAAAATATGCAAATGTCGAGCAGTAGGTTCGCAGCAGCCGGAAAATTAACTCTGTGTAATTATGCAAATTATCTATCTACAGCTCAGGGCAGTTATTTTTCAGTGAGGAATGAAACGCAACTCCAACCTTTTTCTTCTTCGGGACGGATTTGTGAGGAGAGTTGTTTGTAACAATTACAAAAAATTGTGAGCTGCTGCGACTTTTATTGATGATGAGCAGAACATAGAACAAGGAAAGAGCCATCGGCAAAATCTTACACGTTATCAACATTGTCATTTTAACTCATTCCTATAATTGGATTCGTGCTAATAATCCTACCTCTTAAATGCCTGCTCGAATGTAACAAAACCACCTAAGTTGAGTTTATGAAACATTATCTTCAACCGGCGTAAGAGTGTACCTTGAAAATGATGATAACTTTTTATTGTGGCGATGATGTTAAAAACCGATAGAAAACAATTATATTTTTTTCTCATCTTTGAAGAGGATGCAAATTTGTTCCTTGAAAAATTATTACTGTTGCACTTCTTCTTATCTACCTGCGTGAACACACACAGGAGAACTAACACTAACTAAACAGGTGATTTGTAGTCCGCCAATGGTAATGTATGCAAAACGGGGAAAAAAGAAGTTGAACTCGTTATCGTGGATCCTTTTACTTATTATTATTATTTTTGAGGATGGAATGAAGGAGCACTTATTACTTAATGAGACAACTCGTCATGAATTCGTCAAGTCATGGTAATCGTCAAGAGAGAAAAAAGGTGTAATTTTTATTATTTCACCTGAGGTAATAGTTACCCATCTCCTTTTTTTACCTACCGACGTGTGTTATTATTATCATTATTGAGTATCCTTCCTTTCTCCATCTGTGTTTTTAGAGAGATCCTTGTCGATAAGAAGATATATGAAGTCATTAGAATGAATGTGCCCATATAATTTCTTCTTCTTTTTCTCCGACTCTTCTTTTATTTATTTATCTTTGCAGCCCAAAATTATCATCTATGCACTTGTTGTTGGCATCCTTTTCGTCGTGGTGGTGGGCGCATAATTTCTTTTTCAATTTGGGAAAAAGAATATATTTATTGAAACATTTAATATTATTACTGGCTCATCCCGTTAAAAATCTCCCAAACAAGAGAGAAATATTATTTTTGCACACAAATATATATATTTTCGTAGTTTCTTCACTTCTGCATTCTTGGTACTCATTTTTGGGCTTATCCATTTTGTACTCAACTACAAAAAATGCAGCCAATAACATTATTGCCAAAATGAGAGAGAAGCTCAGTTTTTTTAGAGGAACTCAGCCAACCTTGCATTGCATGGTTGACAAGCACCAAAAAATAAGAAGAAAAAAAATTGTTGAGCTGTTGTGTCACCTGAACCAAAGGACGTCATTGTACAGAGGAATGAATCGAAGGCTGTTGTTATCATCGCCAAGAATAGGATACATTGAACTGCACCATTCTCATCATCATCAGCTCTTCTTTGTACTCCCGAGACCTTATAAAAAGTGTCCCAACCTCCAATAAAAAAAATGTTTGAAAAGACACAAACTTCCTCTTTTCTGCGTCCCGAACACCAGAAAATTTTTTTCAGCAGAAAAGAGCAACAAAAATGTTTTTGACAATTTTTAAAAATACAACAATGGAGTACCAGTTATCTTTTGGTGTTTATTGTGTTGCGCACATTTCTCCTCTCTCTCTCAAGCATAAAAATTTGGGGTTATCGAGAATATACAGTACACAACTATTTACAACCATTCCGTTTCTGTCCCGGTCGGCCGACTTCTTTCTATTATTCTAAAAAAATATTTCTTATATTCTTATCTCGCGTTTTAAAAAAAACATTTTTGCCTGTTACCTCCATCTCCTTGTTATTATTACCACATTAGATTATGATTCAATACTTGAACAATGTACATATCCATATATTCATGATGATGCAAAGGAGGCATTCATCCATTTACTTGTTGATGATGCGCTCCTTTTTTCCTCATCATCCTGCATTCATTTCATTCTTCACACAGAAAACATGGTCCATCAGCGGAGGATGCCTCTTCTATGATGATGATGATGATGATGATGGTCGGAACATCCTAGATCACGACTTTTGGGAAGATAATAATATACATTGAGGAAAGTAAAAGAACCATTATAAAATAATGCAGCGCATCGTCTCCGCCACAAAAGTTGTTATTAAAGGCTGAGCGAAAAAGAAGTGAATAAGAAATATATTTTTTTCTCTAAAGTATTTACATGTGTACATATTATAAAGGTAAGTAATGGAACAGTCGGCTCGCACACACTTTAAAATGTAAAAAAGATGCCTCGAGGATGAAATTACTCGAGTGAGTCGAAACCCCCAAACCGAAAGAAAGAAAAAAATCTCTGAGTATGAATATTTTTATATTCAGCGTAGCCCGTACAAAATATTCATTGTAGTGGTGGTTATCATCGTTGTTTTTTTTTCTCTCAGAGAGATATTTTTTTCAAAACCTTTCGTCTAATATTCACTTCTTGTTTTGTGATTTGATGAGGAGGATGGTGATACTCGGAGCATATTTGTGAACAAAAAAATAAGTATTAAGTATATATAAAAAGATGGACACAAAAATATAATGTGGAGGAGATGTGTGCATATAAAAAATAAATAATAATAATATGCATTCTTAATAGCTTTCTTTGAGGTTTGCCTCCATATCCAACAAAGTCCCGGCCTTTTTAATGTGATTCAGAATATTTTAAAGTTTCCACTGAAATGAAAGGAGTAATAATAATGGACGCAAGACAAAAAAATTTTTTTTGAGTTGTGTCCAAACACTGACCGAAATGCCTGATAACACCAGAGAGAAGGGAAAAATATGCAGTTTGGAGAAAACTGTGAAATGAAGAAACGAATTGTGTGCAACATAATAAGCCACAATAGCTTGTGAAAAGAAATTTATTTGTTTAGAGAAAATTATGCATTCCAAATGGCAAAACAATGTTTACAAGGAAACATTTTAGGTGTGTGATAAGATGTAAAAAATAAAAAATGATAAAATGAAAGGGATTTGAATGAAAAATAAATATTGCTCATTAATGACATGAAAAAACTGGAGGATATTTTCTATTTCATAGGTATTCTGATTTAAACTGAAAACTTGGGCAAGCCGCATTCATTTTTTTATTTAAATGAGAGAGGAGGCATGGAGGAAACAATAACCGGACTGGGACGGTGGTGGTGGTGCGACCAATCTGAACTTGAAAATGAACTTCTTATCTCGTCCTGGTAATATCCCATTACAACTACTTCTCACAAAAAAAATAATCCACATTGTTGTTAGCGTGTATCACAGTCATTTTTATTTTATTTTTTTAATTTGGTGCATTTTTTCAAGAGGACACTCCTCTTATGCAAATCACCCGCGAAAAAATTCATGAGGACGAGAAAGAAGCTTTGAAAAAAAATTGAATGTATGAATATACATTCACAAAGTTGTGTCCATATAAAAAATATGCAAATGCTGCTCTCCGCTGAAATTTAATATTGCACACAATGTTTTTTATTCTTCAACTGGGATTATACTCTGTTTAACAAATTGCAAAATTGTGAGACTACTTTTGAATAGAATAATGATGATAAAAAAGGCAGCATGCACACACACAATACGCCACACGGCACCACCACCATTAAAATCATTATTTTTATTATTATGCACACATTGAAAACCAGACAATTTGCTGGTTCAGTCCGATTGGGCCAAGGAGAGAAACTATTTTTTTTCTTGAAGTCCTGGTGTGCCGGCGGGCAAGTTTCAGGTGCTGATAAGAACACTTAATTCCTTTTAAAGAAAAAAATATATTCAGGCTTAAAGTGATTTGCTCTTTTGTGTGTGTGAACAAGTCCTCCGTTCATTGAAATACGCACACAACAAAATATATTTTTTGCTGTGCTAACTAACGTCCTCTTTTCTCTCTTCTCTGGTGTAATAATGATAGGTTGACGTGTGTTTTTTTGAGACTCTCCGTCTCACTTTTTTTTCTGTGCGCATTTTTTTCCTCTTCTTAACTTGAGTCATTTTGATTATTTGGCCTGTGCCAAAGTAACAAAAAAATCTCTTCGAAAGTTAACGAAGACTTAGAAAAATGCTAAACCGAATGGTTAACGATTTTGTTTTTTTTCGTTGATGGCAAAAATGAACCAGTTTTGCAGGCTTTTAATAATATAGATTCCTTGGAAAAAATGAGAGAGAAAACATGTACTCGCGACGACTAATTTAGTGCCCCCTACTTACAGTACAAGTTGATTTGGAAAAGAGATTTGTCGTATATTTTGTTTCTTGCTCCACACTATCATCTTCATCGCGAGACTTTTTTATTTTGACCACATTCGGTTTCTTATCTTCAAGAAAAAAAATGACTTGATCTGGTTTGAGCTGCAAAATTACTAATACTATCCCCCAAAAAAAATCTGAGCAGAGAAGGGAAGGATAAGCGATCTCATTTCATTAAAGAAAACAAAACAAAAAAATATATTTTTTGCTCATTTTTTGGAGCATGAATGTAAGAAATGAAATCTGACTCCATTTGCAACAAAATTTATTCCTGCTTATTACAGCCGCCCCGGCCCAAACAATGAAAAAACCATATATCTATACTTTTTTTACAAGTTAAGCTGACTTCCTGTTTAATAATCTGCGCACAAAAGAAGTGAAAATCTAGTAAAGAGAAAATAGTGCACACACAATTACTCCCCGAACCGTACTTTATTGGGAGTCATTAGCATAGAAAGAATTCAGCAAGGGCGATGGAGCAACAGAGAAAAGGTGTATCGCGGAGCAATCATCATAACTCATGTCAATGGTCAACTTCTTTTTGTAGTAATCAGTGCCGCTCTTTTTTTTTGCTCCTTTTTTTCTCGACTCAACTTCGTTCGCGTTTACCAATGCAATGCATCAACACTCATCTAACTAAGCTCTCTCCACTCTTGATAAGCTCACGTTTAGAGGAAAATGTTGTAGACACGTAGTAAAAATGCAAGCACATATTTCTTTGCACCAACAACCACACCAGCTATACCCGGGTTTTCTCTGTAAAAAATGATAAGTTGAAGTGCCCATTCCATTATTATTATGCATGTTGCATTCAGAGGAGGAAATAATGGATGCCTTTGAAATGGAGATGTGTTTTTTTTACCTATTGAGCAACTCATCGGAGCAAAGAAATCGTAATAGGAGTAGGTATGTGTGTGAGTTTGGCGATATACTATTTTTATAAAACTAACTTTCAATACTTAATTCAGATTACAGATTCAAATTCACAGCAATACGGAAGAAGCTGGAAAAAAGGTTACGCTTTAGTAGCTGGGATTAAGTAGTTTTCAAGATATCCGAATGACTATCATGTAGTAATATGATGAGAGAAAAAAAAAACGTTTTTGTCTCATTCCTAATTTTCGGAAGTATTAAATTATCCCGTTTTCCTTAGAAAGTCCTACTTGTTTTCCTTCAAAAATTGTCACAACAAGTTTGTACGTTGGACACACACCAGATTACAACATCAGAAATAGTAATAATATTCTCGTCGCGGAAGTTGACGATGGTGACGACGTGATTGAGAGAGGAAATCTATGGGCGAGTAAACCATTCATCCCAACCGGGGGTAAATTGAGATAACATCCGTATAAAATCTTTTTATGTGACAGGTTGTAAACTACGCGGAGATTTGGAGAAAAAATGCAGTTCCACACACGTCGTAACGCCTTTCTGTAATACTCCCACGGTATTTTTTTCTCTAACGTGTTACGTATCTCTATGGGTATTGATAAGGTTTTTGTTTCAAGTGTGAACCAAAACACTTTGTCGTGAACATAATTCGCTTCCATACTTTCAAACTTTAGACTGTCAATTGGTAAGAAGGGAATTAAATGCCTTCCTTCACTTATCATTACATGACTGAAGTTTTAAATGCAGCAGACCCCCGAACCTTCAAAAAATTTTATCGTGACTTAACTCCAGTTTCGATAAACGACGGTTAAGTCACCCAAAACCTACAATTGTTAAATTTAATCAATTCCTGAACAAAATGTTCACACACTAAAAAATTGCCTGCATTACCTATTTTATTTACGCACCCGCGAGCGAATAACTACGCTTGCATAATAACAATGCTACTTTCTAAAATTGTAACCCTTTTTTCCTCATAGACACGCATCCACCATAAACCAGGGAATAATGGGAGGCAGTAACGGAGGCAAAGTTAAAACAAGCCTCTGGAAAATTTATGAGCACACAACTCACGCTTCCTTTCTTTTTTTTATCTGGAACAACAAATTGCGTGTGAGTGAAATTAAACCTTCTTCCTGTCGTTTCAGATTTCTCCCTTTGATAATCCCACATCACATGACCAAAAATATAAAACAGCACAACAGTCGAGTAAAAAGAATCAGCTGGAATTCAATGTGAAAAATGCTTCAAATATCGCTTCAAGAAGCATCTGAAACAAAGTACTACCAAATTCTACCAAAATCTGCATGCCTTCCTTCACTTATCATTACATGACTGAAGTTTTAAATGCAGCAGACCCCCGAACCTTCAAAAAATTTTATCGTGACTTAACAAACAGCACAACAGTCGAGTAAAAAGAATCAGCTGGAATTCAATGTGAAAAATGCTTCAAATATCGCTTCAAGAAGCATCTGAAACAAAGTACTACCAAATTCTACCAAAATCTGCGTCTAGCGTTGTTCATTTAAATAAACCAAAAAAAGAATCACATGGAACTTCAGTTTTTTGTCCTCATCATTGTGCTATCCAATTGCTGCTAATTCACTCTTCCAATTCGGTCTCCAAAAATAAACAACTATTTTTTTACAAAATAACTAAACCCGAGCATTTCAGTGAATGTTGCTCTGTTTTCCTTACACAATAGCCTTTATTTTTTGGTGCATTCTAAAGCTTGAAGAGCTTCCTCTTTCAAAAAAAAGTTTTTTTTGAGGTCTCATGGTGGAAGCAAAATTGTGTATTTATGCACACACTCGTAGTATTGTACACAGAGAGAAAGAGAGAAGTGGAGAGAAGAGACAGTGAGAGGAGAAAGTCTAGTAATTAGCGATTTAGCTAATGAGAAAAGCCTTTCCTGATGGATCTCATAAATAACTCCCCTTCCAGGTTTAATATTTTATCAACCATAATGGTGCAACACTACATAGTAGTGTGCTCGCTTTTTCCTCACTTCTCCATAAACTTTGAGTCAAAACTGGTTTCTCCCTCCTTTCTCTCTCTTTTTTTCCAGAGAGTTTTCCATTTTACGCATTTAATACTCACTCACTTCCAAGCTCGCACACACAACTCACTCACTCTCCCAGAAACAAAAATACAACAGCACACTTTCGCATGCCATTACAGAAGACTATTTATATCTGGTTTAGTTTCCATAAAGCACTTTATTCCAAGCTTCAACTCACTCCGACTCTCAAGCTCTACTTTATGTTCCACCACCGCCGCCGCCGCCAACCACCGTCATCAATACAGACTTTTGCTTGGCTCTTTTTTTAGGCAGTGTTTAGTTGCTTCAGAGTATTTTTGTTACTTTTATATTGTTTTTTTGTACAGGCGTCCTCATTCAATCGACTTATGCCTTTTTGTGGAATAAAAACTGTTGGCTAATTTTCAAAGAAACAATGTATCTATGTGCCACTCCATAATTCTGAATAGTACTTTTTTCAGCACAAAAGCGGATTGCTATTCCGTTGCTTGTTGCTTAGGTATAAGTTTACTCATTTTTTCTGGAAGGATCCATTTCAGATAATTAGAATCGGAACAGAAATGATAAAAATGAATCTCTGAAAAAAATGTGAGACTTATCCGACTCACAGCTGTTTTCTCGAAGATATATCCTCAAGTATTCGAAATTAGATTGATTACCATTTTGTTCATACTTAGCATATCTAGTATTTCTACTTCTAGAGTGATTGAACATACAAAATACTTATCAGGAAGAGACACCACCAAGCTCCAAAAATATTCTGCATAGTAGCATGCTGTTACCAAAAACATTTCCAAAATAATATGTCCTCATGAGCTTATAATATTTTGTGTTTCACTTGAGCAAGAAAGAAAATGAAATTCATCGTGAGCCATAATGTACTTTTTGGAGCAATCCTTCATTAATTCCTCCTCGTGTATATTGTTGCATGTGAGCTTAAACTGCGCTCATCTAGAAAATGAGAAAAGAAACGGTTTTTCTCTCCTCCAATAAAGCTCGTTTTTGCTCGAGCTTGCGGTGAGTACACATCTGCTGCCGATATCACTTCATCATTTCATGTTGTGCAATCTGGTCTCCTCTCTCTCTCTAATGTACATATAATCGTAGTAATCATGATGAGATGCTACAAGCCTTTTTCCGAGGGAGAGTGTAATCAGCCAAAAGGGAAAGAGAGAGAGAGAAGTGATTTTGATTAAGGTTGCGTTCCGTCTTTTGAAATTCATGAGAGTTAATGAAAAAAATTCTCTTCGTTTGCATGTGTGTTTGTTCCTCGCTCGCGCTGATTTGCACATGAAATTGTGTGTGCATAGATATCACATTACTACTCTGCGAGAAAATGAGGAGAGTGGATTAGGGAGAGAAGTATAATTTTTCATAATTTTCTCCTATGGAGCTGCTAGGACAGCTAATTTAAATTATTAGATGGTATTCATTATCATCGTGATCATCATCAGATGACGATAAGAATGCAGCATGGTGCAGAGAGAAACGAAGAATTATATTTTTTGTTGTATGTGGTGAAGAGAATTTTGGACACAGAGTGAAAAATAAAGGATTTTTAAAGTGCTTGCATTGTGCATGCTTTGCATTTATGAAGTGAACCTTATGAAATAAATAATAAAAGGCTTGATGTCCGTTAGCACATCAATGATTAAGGATCCGAGCACAGGAAATTATAAGAATAGTTGGAAGTTGTGTGATTCAATTTATTCAATGATAAAAAAATTGTTGAATAATTTAGAGCGCGGTTAAATTATTTTTTAACTAAATAGCGGATTTCATGGAGGTCAGATTTGAGTATAGCGCTATATTGAGATATTTCGTAAACTTTATAAGCATTTAAATTGATCTTTTAAAAAAATGATTGACTTGTGCGCATGCATTGTACTTGTAGGTCTTTTTGGTACAAAATATGTGTTTCACATTACTGCATTGTTTTTTTTTCATAGTCTTATCCGAGTAGTAGTAGTAGTAATAATAATATCGCTTTTGATACAAATATTTCATATTCTTTTTTTGGCACGGAGGATATATTGTGATCCATTTAGTGTGTTCACGCACGTATGATATCTTATTTCCAATAAAAAATATGGAGAGAGTAATATTTCTGAGCATTTTTTTGCGAAGCATACAAAACTATGTTGTGTAACCTAGACCTTATAATTACATAAAAGTGTTTTATTTGTCACCAGATAACCCTCCCAAACTCACTTTGTTTCTCTCTCCCAAGACAAACTTTAACTGTAGCTAGAACTATGGACAGTCTTCTGTCTAAAGCCCGGAAGTGAGGAGGCGTGAGCAAAGGTTGGACCGGATCAACTGCTCCGATAA
>JAHZNF010000627.1:0-34293 GCA_027744215.1 Troglopedetes dispersus
AAAAGGAATACCTAAACAACATTAATGTGGAGGTGATTAACCATGTTCTCAACCTTTGCATTCCATAATAATCTTAAATTTACTTGATAACTTAGTTCGTCCAATTAATAGACATTAGGGCAAATTGTAAAGAAAGCAACTTCTCCTTGTTCTTCTTTTCTGTGCGCTTTTCAAACGAAACAAGACATGAAGATGTTCAATTACTCACTGCAAGCTAAGTTAGCTCAGCTAATATGATGAACGAAAAATGTGCACACTGTGAAACTCTTTTCACGTACTCATTTCTACTTCTCGTTCGTTTCGTCAGGTCAGAATACATAAGTGACATTTATTCCCAACACTTGACTGTCTTCTTGTGTCTTGAGCAAGCAGTCAAAAAAACTTTGTGCGACATGTGTGAAACAACGGAAGGCGTACGTTAAATCGTGAGTGATAAACAATTCAATTTAATTGAAAGAACCGATGACACAATTTATATTTATGATAAAGGTCCACCGACACATCTTTTGTGTCATATTGTGCACCTCAAGTCTTAAACAGTCAGTTTTATGGCCATTTTTGTAGAATTCAGGAGGTAGTGCTAGGATTGGAATTCTTATATCACACACACAAGAAGACCACTGCAGTTGTGCTCAGTACTTTTACACAGCCACAAAACCTTTACCGACCTGCAACCTGAGAACGAACGGGGAAAGTAAACACCACAAAACAAATAAATATTATGCAATATTAAAACATGTACACACACAAGAAGCAAACCCAATCCAACAAAAGTGGTGGTTCACCATCAGTTTATCATAATATCACACATCATATCCATAACAAAAACGCTGTAGTTCAAATACCGTCCTCATTTTTACGAAGAACGGAACTGAATTTGCCAATTACCAAACCCAAAGAATATAGAGTGAATATTGAACAAACAGTTTGATACTCTGCTCCTGCTCCATTACCTTTTCATTGAAAACAACATAATAATAGCATAGCATTCTTGGCCAGGCCAGAGGCTCTTGGTTGAGGTGTTACAATATGCATGGATATTATTATATTATATGTATGCATACCACATGGTGTGTTTTTTATTTCCAACTGTTCAAGTATATGGGGTTTTGTAGCCCAATCGCTATCCCATGGAAGAAGAATCCTTGAATTCTTGGCCTATCCAGATTCACGAACAAAGTCACAATTGAGCTTGCCACACACTCACAAGAAAAAAATATTATGCATGTATGCAAGGCAAACATCTAATAATAAGACTAATGCATTCAACTGTGAACGTATTTTAACAAGTAAATGATCATGATGTGCTTCAGATTCAAAACACAACATGGATATGCCCTGTGCAGTATTGTGTGTATATAATTCATACATTCACATGATTAACATAATAATAACACAATAATAATAATATCATTATGCTGTGAAGATGTACGGCAGTGGTGGTGATAACATTATCGACGTCCTCCAGACCGGAATGGAATGGTGATGCAGAGCAGACTGAATGAAAGGAAGGTATTATTATTGATATCCACAAATGGTATGCAAGAGTGAGATAGAAGGAGCTAAGCTAAAAAAAGCCACGAAAACAGCAAGCGACAAATTACGTAGATGTTTTACGCGTACTGGAATGCATTTACGCATATTATACATGTTCAGCATATTTGTATGAGGGACCTTAGAGTATAATAGTTACGTTGCTGGACTATCACTGCTATCATATTTTAAGTCTATCCCCCTTTCATAACTTTTAACTTGCATAACTTAACAGCTCGACCATGTCCCCGCCTGAAACCTCTTTCACCGGAAAGAGACGACTTTTCTCTACCCAGAAAACATAATTTTGTGAGAGGACACAACCGGGCACTGATAGCCCAGCAGCAAACAGAAAGAGTTCCATAAGCAGCATACAACTCTTGTTTTGGTGTCTTTTTTTGTTTAGCTTTATTTCAAAATGCGACATACGTATTATGCGATGGTGTTTGGATATGATTATCTTTTCTCTTACAAGTTCTTTTTAAAAAATATCAAAAGTCCAAGTGGAGTCCTGCTTGAATACGAATATTATTTCAGTTTTAGGAATATAATGCTGGAGTGAGCCTAAAACTGGGAATGGGCAGCTGGAGCTCAAGCAGTTTATGCAGTCGAAAGTGCTGATCTGTCGCCAGAGGAGGGCGTAAGTGCCCTGGCTGGGATGGCCAGCTACCACAAAGGAATCCCTGAGAACGTGGAACATCATCCTTTTTCTTTCATGCTGATTCCCACTTCCCACTATTCACTTCGCATTACTATGCAATATACAATAGTCTTTGTTGAGTACTTGGAACCTTAAATGCTAATTTCGATACAACAATGTATATGTACTAGATTCATTTAAAAAAAGCAAATCTTAGGATGTTCAACAAAGATCTTGTTTTATCCTTTGGCTGGTATCGTCGACTCTGGTAATGGCAACACATCAGATACATACTGTAATGTTTTGTGGATATTTTTCATCTGTTTCAAAAATGTTTTATTCTTTGGAGCAAATTAAAATTTACATTTTTATATAATAAAAATACCTATAATTTATACCTGCTGCTTAATTTATTTGGAACAATAGCTCAATAATGATAAAACTTGCATTGACATATAACCAAAAAACATTCGGGACTGGGAGTGCGTCGGTGCCGGTGCATTAACGGGACCATAAGTGTCGAGGTAAGGTAAGGTCATGTCCTCTCCGATCGTGACTTTCCAGTTTTTTTTTCTCTGAGAAAGTTGTATTTAATGCGTGTAATTTTTCTGATTCATCATAAACCAAGCAAGGGTAGGCGCTATCTAGCCTCAGCGAACAGGACAGACATTTTTTGGAGCATTGCATAAATTACTATACGATGAATCCACATCCACGATGGAAAGCGTTCAAGCAGTCATCACTGCCACTAGTTACATTATTTCTTGCACAAATGTCATATTTTGACTGCACATGTGCAAAGTTCATGCTATTCAGCATTAATCTTATTACAGGTATGATTGAGCGATGTGTGGTTTATTCGCCGAAAGCGTCCCATTAAAACCTAGAAGTTAAAGATATTGGGTGGGTAGAAGTTAAAATGCATGAATTCGCTAATTTAATTTCTTTATAATTTACAATAGATTATACATATCATTCGACGAAAAGAAATCTACCTGCGAAACAAGAATATCAAAATTCATTTTTCCTTTGGGAAAATGCGGTACAGTTCTACAAGTAGTTGACCAAACGGTTTTCCGGTTTCCAATCCAGAATCAAGTGAGAATTAATTCAGATAAAAAATTCCATGCCGTTTGCGACTAATTATAACGAGTTAATGATTCGTTTAATTTAAATTGGTTAGTTAGTTAATGCTAGATATCATTTTCAAAAATGCGCTGTGCACAGCTAGAATTCAGCAGTTAACTATATGTGTGCAAATCTGTGTGTCTCGAAATTATTTTTTGTTTTGAGATACTGTTTTCACTGACTGACATACACTCACCCAATACATGTATTATGGATGTTCAGCACTAAATAAGGACAATTTCGAACTTTTAATGATATGGCCGATCGTATACTTTTTGATTATTTTTTGTGAAAGACAAAATGGTTGGGTTGAAGCTCGCGTTGTCCAATATCCACAAAACTCCTTTACTGAACTTTCAACTGTGGCATGGTGCATTGCATAAGAATCATGCAAATTATTTATTGTTTACCTACTTACATTCTTACAATCAACTTAAATAAGTCATAAATAATAAAATTAGTGATTAGCAAGTCTTATAAGTAAATTGTAAAGCAAGCTACAAGAGTGGCATGATATTTTGCTAAAAATTGTTTAATTACACCGGGATTTTAGACTTATGTAATGCAGCTGTGGCTGGCGAGTTTAAGAAGATACGCATATATAATCTTTAGACGACGCGACGCATGCATTCGTGAAAACGGTCAAATACTTGACGGTACGGTTAATTATTCACAAATCCGCATCCATAATCCATATACTTACATTTGATATGCACAGCAAGATGTAGTGTCTTCGTATACATGATTAATTGATATAATATGATGTGTTATTATTTTTTTCGATTGGTTTAACATGCTAAGATGTGGTGGGGCATTTTGATACAATTTCTGGCTTTTTTAATTATGCAGAAACTGTTCCTTAATGCCCCCAGAATTAAGCTCAGCAGTGATAAAATTTATAAATACTTATGTAAGTATATAAATATTAAATTACCTATTGCATAACATTTGCCAAATTAAAAACACACCAACTATGAACCTACTGGATCGCCGTGCAAAACTCCTAAAAAATGAATGATACATTACCTACTCACATTATACACTTTTAAAAAAACAGGCCAAATCTTTGCAGCTCCTACTGGTAAATTATTGAACATTTAGCCAAAGGTGCATCACTCTTCGCAATTTGACTTGGGAAGACCAATTCAGTAATTACTCACATTCACAAGTTACAATTATCCGGTTTCTAAAAAGTAAAAAAATGCAGGACACGGGAAAGAACGCAATAACTTAGCTAACCCTCTACTTGATCTGATTAAGATGCCTAACATCAACTAACGCAGAGCTAGGTATACTTTTAGGTTGAAGTTTGAATCGAAGGCGTAGCAGAGGATGAACCTGTTGTACGACCGCCCGCTGGATTGTTGCTGCCGTTACTATTGCTATTGCTATTATGACCATTGATGAGTGATGATGCGGCTGTACTCACAGTAGGTGGAGAAAGTGAAGGAGCAATCGCAGGAGATGCTTGTTGTACAGCGACATTACAGCTCTGTAGGTACATGTAGTAATTGTAATTGTAGTTTGCGGCAGCAGCTGCTGCAGGATCTCCTATTGACATCTGTAAAATTTAATTAATTAAAAAATAATACTGAAATTAAATAACGACAAAATAATGATTCCCAAGTTACTACTTCCTTCTAACTAAAGATTCATAAGTTATAGAATGCTACCTGTGGATGATGAGAAGAACCCAGCGGTTGAGTTGGCCTGAATGCCATGCTGGAAGCTGCTGATGAAAGGTCCGGATTTGCTGCTGCCCAGCCATTTGTTCTCATAACATGCAAACAAGAGGATGGATTGGATCCAAGAGAAAGACCTGTCGGTGGACATCCTCCTGCGCCACCCAATTTGGAAGCCATTGAGACCATGGACGCCATCGGGCTGGATGTTGGCGAAGGGGCGTTTATCATAGAGCCACCCTAATTGGTTTTTCAAATTTTATTTATTTTTTTTAAGGAACAGTGTAAAGACTCAAAGAATGATTTCAGGAACTTTGAGTAACAAGAACGGACGGAGAAGAAGAATTAATTTTTTTCTCACATAATTTACCTGATTCACGCCTCCGTGATGGTGGTGGTGATAGTTATATAAGTTATATGGATCCCTAATATATGGATTCGAAGCGGCAACAGCAGCAACCGCCGCGGCCGCCGCTGCCGCATGGTGGTGGTGGTGATGATGATGATGAGGATGGGCGTGTTTTGCATCGTAAGGGTGTGGACCAACTCCAGGTCCCACTACAGGGTGATGTGTTGTGGAGGATACTGGTGAGTTCTGTTGGCTGGCCACGCTGCCGTGATGGTGAGAATTGGGAGATGAACCTGGATTACTATTTGGATGGTGATGGTGATGATGGTGGTGACTGTGGCCCAGGTGAGTTGCCAGTCCACCGATCTTGTTTCTAAGAATCCTAGAAATGGAAGATACGGATGGGACATTGTATTTGTCACACACTCCATCCGCTAAAAGGCGGTCTCGTATTTCCCAAGCAAATATTCCAGGATCCTTCTGCTTCAGATCTTTAATGTAGGAAACAACCTAGCGAGAAATGAGAATTTTAGCCTCTCCAACTTATCACTGACAAGTTGCAAAAGTTTAATGAGAAAACATTATTATTAAAGATCAAGAAATTGATAACACACCTTTGGTGTTGTGACTCGAGGCTTACTTCCTCCAATGGCTCCAGGGAGAATGGAACCTGTCTCATGGTACCTTTGTTAATAATACAAGGGAATATTATCACCTTCATCAGAATTACCTATATGGAGTAATTTCTTAAAAAAGGGTGAGATCCGAACCTGGCCAAAATTTTAGAAACACATCCATGAGACACACGAAGTTGGCGAGAAATATCACATGGCCGAATGCCCAGTTGCGCTAGCTCAACAATTCGGAGACGGACCGCATTAGGAAGTGGTCTTCCGTTTACAAAAACACCCCCAAGTTGATTCACTTCACCATATTGTTGCAGTTGAGGATCTGTTACAATTTCAAGAAAGACACAAACGTTTACTATTGATCAATTATTGTAAAAGACTCTTTAAGATGGATTTAGGGTTTTGAAGGAAGGGCAAGTCCGCAATCATTTTCAAGTTCTACAAAAGAATAAGAGGGACGAGTCTTTAAAATCCTAAACTAGATTTTTAATTTTAATTATTTAAAATTGTTTTCTACTATGTATTTGTTATCCCTTCTGCACATAAAACACATTTCTGCCCGATAAGCCAGTTACCAAGTATGCATGTGTCAATATTGTGATGCATCCAGGCATTCATTACGATTTGTTCTCCGTTTGATTTTCAAGAATCCTATTACAATCCTGCCGTCATCATGAAGTAAAAATTTCCTTGAGCTCACGCTAAGGTTCACAACATTCAACCTCACAAGAAATACAAAATGACAACGTAATAATAATCATATTTCAAAAGAAATTCTTTTTATTCCCCTCTCCAACTTAACTCCCGGCTCAATTTTACGTTCAAAAAACAGTCTCCCTCCCTACTCACGACGTCAACAAACATTGAAAAAAAAAACCGTCAGAGAAGAAGGCTCATGCGATCCCTTTTCGGTTCGGTTCTACTTTTAATGGGATTGTTTGTCCTCCTTTTCGGCTTTTTACGACTCCTTCGAAAAATATTTCTTTATACAAGATGAACGAATGCATGTGTGTGCAAGTTAACTAGTCTAGGACTGTAAAAGTTTTTACCGAAAAGAAACATAATATAATAATAATACGAAAGAAAGAACCAAACGACGAAACGGTAAATTACAGGGGATGCATTTTACCAGTCATCTCCTCAGTCGTGAATGGAAATATGAATCGGCATTGAATTCTTATGTCGCGTTACTCATTGTCAATGTTATTTCAGGTTTGGCGTTATTCAGTATCGATGAAATGAAGCAGAAGCAGTAATGGTAACTTTTGTGCTGGTGCTCCTGATCCTTTTTCATCTTGGAATAATTCCACATATCCAAAACTTCCACACCACATTTTCATGCGACATTTAACTTCATTTTTTATATGGTTGATTTTAGAACAAAAGAAATTTACATAATCCATTCGTTATAGTGTTTGCTTAATTAATGACACATGAGAAAACAATCAATTGGTCCTACAATTTGTTGCCGTTACAGATAGTACACTATTGATCGAGTTCACAAAGTGGCATAATAATATTTCATCTACGTTTCGATCATTGCAACCTTCAACTACAACAATCATAAGTTGCTACCATATTTAACATTTTAAATCTCATCTCAATCTCGATCGTGTCAAGTCTCAATCTAACCATGTGATTTCGTCGTTCCACAACCTTGTGTGTAATTTTGTCTGACTCTGGTCATTTAAGTAACGAGCTTCTAACTGGTGGTGTACAAGTTTATTCGGAATGGTCTTTGGAGTTCAATAGGGCCGAAACGAGTAAAACGGACATGCTTCAAAGACGACATGTTAATGAAGTTCTGTTTTTACCAATTACCATATTGTCGGCTGGTCTTACATACACCAAACCGTGGCAGACACTCAGTAGGAGAATAAGGACATTCAATGAAGTGTTTCGTTTCGTCGCTGGAAATAAATGCTAAGGTTCTACCTTTTTATTCATGCTGCATAAATATACTTCTTCCATTTGCCTCTGTAAAAGCCGACATACTACATACTCATCGTTTTCCCAGTGTAAAACTGACTTTTTCTCGTTTTTAACTAGAATCCAGCCAACTGTCTAGTCTAAATAAGACTGGCCACCGAGTAGAAATGAAGGCGACGCGACGTGAATCAGACAATAATTTTGAACTGGAAGTCAAACAAGTAACTTCAACTTTCAGTTTCTCCAATACCAACATAACCAAAAGTATGAATATTCATGGTGAAATTTTCTTGGGAAAATATTCCAAATCACATTAAACCGCCAAGTTCGGGTTCTATTAGTACTCCTAATTGTAAATTAAATGAAAATGGTATCACTACCAACATGCGATCTGTGTCAAGTTCCTCTGAAAGGCTATTTTCCCTCCTTCTCAATTCTCAATCCGTAACCCTTCATCTTCATTATTTTTGTTGATGTCCTTCGCTGTGCTGTCTGTCGACTCCTGTCACTTTAGTGAATCCCAGAAACATGTTACGTACACGTGTATTTTCTTAAAACATGACCGTGACACCCATGTTGGCTGTGCTACAAGAATGAAAACATGAGATGAGGGAGNGTAACCCTTCATCTTCATTATTTTTGTTGATGTCCTTCGCTGTGCTGTCTGTCGACTCCTGTCACTTTAGTGAATCCCAGAAACATGTTACGTACACGTGTATTTTCTTAAAACATGACCGTGACACCCATGTTGGCTGTGCTACAAGAATGAAAACATGAGATGAGGGAGGATTACAACGACGATGAGCAATGAGGAGTTACATCGAGGGTCCTGTCTATCAACAAACCGTATTTATACACATGACATTTCTCAATCCCTTATATTCAAAAAGCAATATCCAAAGAATTTACTTTCTCGTTCTTTTTTTTCAAGTGACGAAAGAATTGACAAGTGGAATTCTCCCGTCCGTCATTCTTTAATGTGACATGAAGATGGTACAAATAGTGGTGGATGATGAGCTTCACAGGAACTAGATAAAGACAGAAACAACTTGGAAAAGGAAGAAAAATGGGGTGAAGCAATAAAGATACCTTTTAGCATGGTGGCAGACATGGTATCAGTTGCAATATCAATATTTACTGTGGGGGTATTGTTTCTTTGTGGTTTGTAAGAAAGCAAATGAAGAAAACAAAATATAATTATTATTATATGCCTCAAAAGTATAAATACACCAGAGAGACCACAAAAAACACACAAACAAAGGGGCCAGCTAAGGTTTGTAAAAATAAGAAAATCTCGACTATCCCATACAGCAGAAGAGATGATTCACGAAACAAAAAAAGTTTAGAACTTTTGGAGTTTGTCTGGGATGGGTTGTAAACAGACACGCGCAAGCTTCCGCTGCATACGTGATAATATATTATGTTTGACTTTTTCCAGCGAAGATGTCTTAGGATACCCCTCTCAATTTCTAAAATGCGTTTGACATTCGAGTTGAATTCCATGAGTACGGTACACGTAAAGCCAATATATTATCCATATTTATGATGCCTTTGTGGAGATGGTTGATTCAGAAAATCGGAATTGTAAGTCGGATACATTTTCTCTTTGAGAATGAAAATAATATTACACAGTGATCAATTGTAAAATTCTTTTTGGGACAGTTTTCAGGTTTCAAATGCCACTCACAGTTTCAAATGAAATTTAATTAATAATGGACTGAAATTCAAAATATGCAAAATACATATTCCTGCATTTCTGGGTCTAAAAAGTTTTGGTTAAAAATTGTTGCCAAAAGTTTACTTGCTCTGCCAGTAAAAGTCTAACACATTCTCTTGCATAGCTGTCTTAACTTTTAACGAATAAGTTTCAGAGGTGTTCTTTTTCTCCCTATAAGTTTCAAGCGAGAACATTATCGTTTGAAGTTCTCTTCAGGATTGCATTACATTACGACTGTCTTCCTGACAGTTATTATGATGTTCATTACGCAACTTCACCACTGCGTGAACCAAAAATTAAAAAGAAACGTTCTTAAAACTCGGAGTAAAGCCTGCATGGAGCAAGCAATAAAATAAATTCATTGAGAACAACCAATTTTTTAGACTTCCAGACAATTAACGGAGACGTTTTATGGGGATCTGCGAGTACATTTTTTGTGGGATGACATTTTGTTTTTGTATTTCAAGCAGGATTGCTATATATACTGGATATGTTCGTTGTCTGTTTTGACCGGCTCAAAATTCTGCCATGATATATTCAAAGTCAAGACCTCTGTAATAATGACAACCAACCCAAACTACGAATTGCAGGCAAACCTCATACAGGAATGCTCACCGGAAAATATAGTCATGTGACACATGGAAAATATAAGAACTCTGAGTCTGAGCTTATAACTTTTATCTAATGAGGAGTGCTCTGAGGGGACATGCCCTTTTGACATGGTGAGTTACGACTCATCGCATCCAAAATTCCTACCCTTCCATGATTTGGAATGCAATTCGTGGGCAAGATCAGATGTCTTGTTCCCTTGGAATTTATTATTCATTCCTATATTTATTACGCAACGTGTTTCAGAACCATAACCCATCTAACAAGTTATATACGTAAACATTTTCCCTTTTTATGGATGTAAGCGACAAGGAAATTTATTTGGTTAGATTTCTCGGTAGCCCGTTCCGGGCAGATGGAACTCATTAAGCCGAAACGTTCAACTTTCAGGTAAATCTGAACTATGCCTGCGTAACACCCGCTGCGCAACGACAACATTATGAAATGCAACGCCTCTGTATTTCCTTGCTCACCTCCTCTTTCTCCGTTTTAAATGGATTATTTACACGAGAGGAAACGAAGTGTACACTTGAGAATTTCCCCTCAAGGCCATTAATATTATCTTAAGGAGAGCAGTAGATAACAGAGGGACACGAAATGTCCGTGCAGTTGACCACCTCAGTTTAGTACAGAAGAAAGGAGGAGGAAAGCAGAAAAAAATTGACGAATTCTCCGAACTGGCAGCTACGCTTTCTTGACCAAAACAGGGATATTTGCTTTGACCATTATACAAGCATGCAGAGTGCGTTCCTTCATCCTTTTTGCACCCTTCGTTGCACTCCATCAAACAAAATGAAAGACGAGAACTGCAAATGGAAGGCATGTGACAGACTACGTTGTTGCAACATAACACGTTCTCCTCAGTCCAGTTATTATCCTGCTGCTACTCAAAAACTCTACAAATCAACCAATTTTGAAGGTGTGTTAACTGTTAAGAATTCATTAGGATCATTTCGAAATCAACTGCCTCACCCTCATGTTTGCTAAGTTTAAGATATCAAGTTCGCCATTATTGTTTCTTGTGCGTACAGGAATTCAGAAAAATACTTGTGAGTGCAGTTCTAGTTCAGGTGGGGCAACGTGAGACACTGAACTTCTTGACACAATTTGTAGTCATGTAGTAGAGCTACAATGCCGAAGTTTACCTGAAAGCTCAAGAATATACATTAATATACACCTCTGATGTTTATTTATTTAAATTTATACAAATTGTACTACAAAAATGTGCACAAAATTATTAACACAATATGGTCACAGATCATTATACAGCTGTGCTGGATACAATTCCACAAAACATAATTTTCCGTTTACATGAGAGAAGGAAACTATATTTTTTTCAATTAATGATGTGAATGCTTTGTAATGAATTTGGTATCCACGCACATACGTAATTCTATTGAGTGAGCTCAACTCAACCAATTGACAAGAATTGAAGATAGAGTCAAGTCAACTCTCGATCTCTGTCATCAATATGAGACTCTCGCTTTGAATGGATCATGAAATGGTATTCAAGTGTGATGAACCGTTGCGATTCTTGGCGTTTGATTACTAACCAGTTCCTCAGCGATGATCAGATCGTAAAAAAAAGAACGAATAATCACTTTGAATGATGTAGCATGCCAGCTATATGGAGTACATTATTATAGCCATATAGCAGCTTAAGCTAATCTCTACTTAATATGCACATGTTGAACTGCAGGTATTATTCTTTTATGTTTACAGAGAATATAATTTAATATGGTTGAACTGAATGACTATCATGTATCAATTGTGCTGGAGTGGTATCCACAGAATAAAAGTGCAGAGTGCATGCGTTACGTTATTATTATCAATGCAATGATTCTACTTTTTCCTTTTCATGAGAGTGTTCCTTGTCATCTTGAAGGGGTGACCAAATGCACCACAAACACTCATGGTTTTTCCTAGTGACCGCTTTACGGCCAATAAGCTACTGTTCGGTAGTCCCAGAAGTGCCACTGTACACTTGATCAGGCAATAGTTGTAAAACACATATTTGTGTGGTAATGATTCATTCTGCACGGTCGAATGAAGTCCGGAAATAACTGACTTGTGTTTACAATTATTAAAAGAATCAACAAATGGCATTAAAGACTAAAGATTTCCTTTGTCATGAACCAACAAACAAAGTGCTTTCTCCAGATTCTTGAAGTAGTTTATTGTCAGAGCGGGAGCACATTTTTTTTCAGACTTAATGTAAGTCTGGTATTATTGAGAAATTATCCTCTTGTAAGAGGGGAACAAATTATTGGCAAGGAGTGTATACTCACTTTTTAAAAATATTTTAAAAAGGTTGCGCAACACTTTTTTTTTAGAAATCTCGAATCGAGTAATTCAATGAGCTTTCACTTACCCATTTTTGTCGAAGCTTGAAGGCTTAAAAGCAGGAAGGAAGGAAGGAAGGAGGGAAAAGTGAGTTCAAGTCCTCCGCATTTCTCACGAATAATTCATAAATGGAAGGGTCACAGTTGACTTCCGCGTTAAACTCTTAAAGAAATCGATTTTGATATAAACACTGAGAATGTAAATGCTATACAATATTGTTTAACAGTTAAGCAATTTGTCGTTGCATTTAGTAAGCACTCAACAGAAGAATTATTTCCACGATTAAATTTTTATCGTTCCGTATCGTTCCACTTTACGGGAGAAAGCGAACAAGCGACAAAAGTGAGAAATGATGCATTGACATTATACACGCCACCCTCAGCCAGTAACAAATAACAAACGCGATGCTTCAGTCACACACAGCAATAATAATCCGGGTTCTTCGAGACAGGCTGGCTACTCATTATATTTATTGTTGTTATTTCACACTTTCACGAGAATGATCCTTGCAGAACGAAAACTAAGAATGAATCACTTCTACATCCTTCCTTTCTCGGGAAGACAGTCTTAAAGTTTTTCTCTTTTAAATCATTTTCAATTCCCCACATGCGCTTTATCTGTTGAACCAGTCCGGTTTACATGATGTGCCAACAAAAAACACTCGGTCCAATTCTGCCTCTTACACTGTGTCCGGATTCTCGCACAGTTAAATTTTTATCCCGTATCGTATATTACAACTAAGGCTACTCTTCCGCAGAATATTATTATGTAAAAATATTTTTTGCTGTGCACAATGCTCACTTTACTAAACAAAACGTAAAAGAAGCGGGTACGCCAATCTTCTGTGCTTCCTTCCTCGTTGTGGTCGATTATATTATAATATTTACTTGGAGTGTATAAACCATAATAATAATAATGTGAATGTATGGAGATGTTCTTTCAATTGGCAAATTTAATTTCACGACTAGACTGCTGTTAATGAAGTGGATTATGTCAGAGGATAAGGCTGGATGGACGCCTTGGGAGGAAAGAGCGAGATGAAATGAGATGAAGTGAATATTATTACCCCTATAATACTCACACTATCATTTATGATTCCTGTGTATATCGCACACAGCTCTTTCCTTTTCTTCTTCGGTGCTTCTTGACTTCTCTATTTAAGTGTTCGACTGTGTCACATTTACTACTTTTTTGCTGATCCTCCTGTTTTCATAAGACAACGAGGAGGAACGGAACCACAAAAAAATTATATGAAACATAAATGTGGAAGCATTACAACATGTGCATTTACGAACTCGCGTAGACTACCAGCAGTAGAGAGTTAGCTGTTGTGCAGACAAACTTTTTAAAAACGGTTTAAAGGAAGGATTTTGGTGATCTGGGATCATAATGTCTCTGTAATGTTTTAATGGAATAATATGTACATATTACGTATTATTATTTACAAGTTCGTTAGCTAGGCTTGAGCCATACTCCTCCTGCCTGGTTTCCTCACATGCTTACCCACCGTTCGCTTGTAAGTAGGGGTACATAGTACATATACCGGCTATTCTGACCAACAACAACGAAGCACAACTTGTGTTCAAAAGTCATCGTCATGAATGAGGAACACATACGTTTTACATAAAAATAATGTGTGCTTGAAGACATAAAAAGTTCATTAGATGATCTTTGCTGCTGCACCGAGAACCACATCAGCAGAACGGTGAACGGAAAGGAAAAAGTAAAGTATAGACATTATGGATCATTCAGAAATGGTTTCAGTACTAGTAACTTCAAAGCAAACAGAAATACGTAAGCTGGATCCCACCACAACTTCAAAACGTATCAGTTTCCTGAAAACGAACTATTTGAGTTTTATTCGCTTCTCAAAAATTTTGTTGAAAGGCAAGTCAGATAATATTTCAAACCATGCAATGCTGGATGGGATGAAACCACAATTTGGATTAAAAGTAGAATATGCTGTCGTTTATATAGATTTCCAGTTCATATGTAGATCCAATAAATGGCATGCATTGCCATTGCCACCCTGCCATGGTTCACATTTTAAGAGTTTTCAGGAAGTTCATATTAAAAGGTGATATGCGTCAGATGAGTCGCAGCAAGATGAGCATTTTAACTTTGCTATTGATTTGTTTGTATGTCTGTCCATGCAGAATATTTCCAGAATATTTTAAACACATTTTCTGAGTTCTCGTTCTCAGAAGAGTCTGCGTGCTACAAAAGTCGTGATAAGTATTTTACCTTCGGATTTTGTTTTGTTGATCAGTTTCGATCTTCATTTTCGATTTGAAACTAGTCCGGTTGTGCCACTTTCGCCAGCGATTACCTCTTCACATTGAATTATGCACTGGAATACCTTTAAAAAATTGCTTAAGTGGAACTTTCAGTATTTAAAAGGTTCGCTCAAAAAAGTTTTTACTTTGAAGTGTTGCACTCAGTAGCGCTACATGGAATGTACATGGAATGCTAGGAAATTCTTATAGGTACGTAAGTAGATTGCAAATGATGTGGAAAGAATAGAAGGAAGGATGATCGGTTGAGTGAATACATTCACATCAGAGGGACAAGATAGAGGCAAGGCAACAACATTTTGTTCCTCCTCCTTCTCCACCCGAACTGATCTCTTCAGTGACATACAAATAAATATTATTAGATTGGATGTTAGATTGGTGCAAAGACCACTCAATTTGTACTGTCTCAAAACTGTGATGTTGTTACACACGATAAGGAACATTATTCTTTCTTGTCGTGCATGTAAATTCAGTGAGAAGTGAGGGCAGAACAGCCATAAAAATACAATGGTACCCATAAAGTGTTCATCTTGCCATTCAATAAATTGCATTGATGTCTCCCTCACTTCTAGCTCCAAGTCTTATCCTTCGATTCGCATAATTAAAAGCTTGCAAAGATATCTCGGCGAAAAATACATAAAGTCAGTAAACTAAACAGGGTAACTCGATCTTTAATCTCGACACGTCAATTACACGCATTTTACGCTTAGAAATATTTTTCATATAGAAAATGCAACTTAATGTCATATGCAATTGTGACTAGGTATATTGCATTAACATTGGAATATTCATTTTCCTATGCATTTAGATTTAGACCATAGCTTTTCAACCTCAGTGTCATGTGCTGCATGCAAGTGCAATAACGAGTTGTTGTAGTCATTTTATTTTCTCCTCGCGTAAACTGCACTTGCTGTGCTGTATTTGCAAGAACATTGTTTCAGGTATAGCAAGTTAAATAACCATGCACTGTGCTAACGCACCATTAGGTTTCAAATTCAAGTTTGTACTAAAACTTTAGTTACGAATGCACAGACATTAAAGAATAAGATATCATTTTAAAATTGCTTCTTTATTTATGCATAAAATTTTACTCGAATTTGTGACTTTTAAAATTCATTATTTATGTATTCGTAGTTCCAAAAGTAATTTAGCATGTAGTAAGTTAACGAGTTAACAAAGTATAAAGCATTTTGCTTTTAAAGATCATAAAGAGATGAAGCTGAAAGACTGTTTAAACTAGCGCGTAGAACAACGATCAACCGTCGCAATAATTTCAATCGTTTACCACTCATGACATGTGACAATTTTTTTACAATATGGGCTGCTTTTTAAACTTAATATATTTCATAATGATTCAACCTTGTTGCTTAAATTATACCACAAATTAATTGGTGTTTTACTGTTTGGTTTCACGAGTTCAGCTCCAGTGAAAATGATATTTTGCTATATTTTTACTTTACCGACGTAATTTTCAAGAAATACTATTTGGCATAAATTGGCTCTCGTACTATATAAAGAGACTATATAATGTAGGTATGTTGTAAAGGTCAATGCTTTACTTGACGCAGAATCAGTTATTGATAATGTGCTAAGTGTTGCTAATTATTTTATTTATAGTTCCATTTTTGGATTTGATCTTATAATGGTTCAAACTCAATGAAATATTTATGTTTTAATGAAAACATCTATAAACATGATTTAACAAGAGATTATAAGGACCTATGCCGCAGCTTCATGGAGCACAGTGTAAAAATTGTGGTCCACATCCGTAGATGGATAAGGTCTATATAAATGTGTCCACTCTACAATGATTTAGTATTTATTTATCAATTTCTATAATTTCAAACACCACTTCTACATAGCCTGTATAGTCGGAACTCAAAATCTTGAATAAATCCGATCTTTGTATAGTTTCTTATTTACTTATATGTATATTAACAAAACACATGGTTTAGTCAATATAAAGATTTTCATGTAATAAGAAAATGTAGAATGAATAGAAACCACAAGTATAAGTAAGAACTATGCCTTTTTACTGGCTCTAAGCTTGCATAATCATATGTTTCTACCAAGATTATATGTTTAAAATTTGAAAATAAGAATATTTTAACAAGAATTAATACCGAGAAAAATAAACCGTTCGTCAATAAGATCAAATTACACACAAGCCCTTTTATTACGTTTTTGAAAGCAACCGGTTGAGTTTCTATTACCCTTTTTATGGCTTGTCGCTTTCTTCATTTGAAAGCATAGTACTATTAAGAAATAAAAATTAAAAGTGGAACATAATATTTGTCGCTGTCATCGGTAAAGGGGAATAAAAAATTGGAGTTCTTCAGCACACCTCACGACCAAAATCAAATTCAATATATGTAGCTCCGTGTTTCCAAATCTTTATGAAATGCTTCCTCCTTTCAAGTTTAAATGCACTCTCTAGACTATTATTACACATTTTTACATGGTACAGGCTATAGCGTCTGAAAGAAGCATAACTGAACGCACTTATTTATGCATACTTTTGCATAATAATATTTTCTCCCCCTTTCCATTTTATAACCACACATGAGAGAAGGTAAAGACATGCCTGCTTTGCTTTTATTAAGTTTTTTTACGATGCATGCATGCTATTTTCCTATTTTCTGCCTACTCATATCCTCATCATCATCATGATCGTTACATGAAAAAACATGAGAATATCGAAAGGAAGAAAATCTGAAGAACCCTGTTTGCTGGCGCAATGAAAGGAACCAAACCCTCTGCAAGCTGATCTTTACACTCTCACTTCAGAGTCTCCGCCTTCATTCGCTTTCAGTCCAACAACATCATCATCACAGTCATCCTCCTTCGTTTCGCCGTCTCAACGCAACGCCAACATCAGCCCGCAACGTGAAACCGTATATGTGTCGGCAATCGGCATCGTCTTCATCCTCCTTTTTTACTCGTTAGGTAACATAGTAATCCGTGTACTGCGCTTTCGCTCATGCCAGCTTCAGGTCGGCAATTTGAGATAGTTTACCTATTTCTCTCCACTCACATCGCCCACTTATTTTTCAACCTTTGTTGTTTTTTAGGCTCTCGACTCCCTAAAATAATAAGTTTTGATGACGCTCCAGTAGGAATAATTTTTAACGCTCAGAGAACAGCCTTTTCTCCATAATAAAGCACGTATTAATATAATCTGCTCGGCTATTCGGTGTCCACTATTGAATAAAATGAAAAATGAAGAAGACATATTTTTTATATAAAAGGCATATAATGAATGGATTAGACTTTGCCAGACAAGTGTTGTGGACAGATCTGTAAATTAATGTGGAGGAAAGCGTAGCACACGGAAAATGAAGGATTATAAGCGAAAATTCGAGATGGGATCTTCAACAAGTCCTGTTTGAAAAATGTATTCTCTATTTAATCACCAGAAACGATGTTTATTTCTGCCTCTTTTTCTGACTCCGTGGCATCCTATCAAGGGTATCAATCTGTCTTTAGATAGCTGTGAAATGCTGTACAGGATTTTTGTGCGTCTCCGGTAGTGAAACGATATCACGGGTTGGTTTCGCTGAATTTTGGTTGCTTCGCTGCCTACTAATTCATTCTTTTTGCTCAAGAAAAATAGGTGCAGTCAGATTTGATTCATTTGCTGTTTATCTAGAGAAGTGTAGTTGTGCAAATGCGCCGATGGTGGCATATACATTTCTGGGAAGAAGTTGTGGAGGTTTCCTGAGTCCCACGTTTGTTGGTCTTGGTTTATAGAGGAAGAAAGGAGAAAAGAAGGATAGATGGGAGATGTCGGTTTGATGTGACAACACTTATCATCCCTGGCAATCATACAGACTATTATACGCCAAACAGCAAGGGTGCACATACCGTTTTATAATGGCTCGAGTAATCTTTATCATTCGGCAAGAGTCTTTGCATGCATCACACACCAACAGCGTTGGTCGTTGTGGCATGCCATAAACAAGATGAGAACCATCTAACTAAGACAGACCCTCAAGCGAGATAGGTATCTTAAAATTATTGTCCTTTGCATTCATATTTCTCATTCGAGAAAGTAGCGAGATTGCATACGTTTTGGAGGAACTTTCCTAACCATACTGTATTGTACTGCTGACGTTGAGCCGTCCGAAAAGTGCACACACGACGCTGCCACCACATGTCACTCAGTACCACGCATAGATTATTCAAAATTGATAAAACTAAATGATCAGCATTTACCAAAGTACATCAACAACTAATGAAAAATGCTGGCAATGTGTTACATACAAAATGCCTTCCCAAAATATTGTGGAGAACATAATTTCTTTTCTTTTCATAATTAGTTGGTTCGGTGGGTTCTTATGCTTTCAGTGCACACTGCACTGAAATCTACCCGACCGATTCTTCTTCCAAGAAAGGCTCAACATGATGCCAGGCCCAGTGGTGTTTGAAACAATCACAGAAGAGGAGATCGAAAATGCATGTAATATGCGTAACCGCTTTTGAGAAAAGTGAACCAGGGCATATCAAGAATTTTCTAAAAAAAAAGTAAGTAGGAATATTAAAACTATAAACAACATAAGAAGCTGTTGCGTCATGAGATGTATAAGAATGTATATTATCTTGATAACTGAACAAATTTTTTAAATGTCAAGATTAAAAAGTGAAAGGTTTGATTTGAACGTACAATGGACATAGGATCACTGACCATTTCACAGCGAACCGAAAGTTTTCAGAGTACACGAGGCGACACATGCCAATAAGTCAAACAAAAACTGTTTATGTATTTTACTCAAAAGTCAGGATATCCACAAAGAAAGCCACAACCTTATTCTTGCATATCCATTTTCTCAAAACGAAATGTGAGATGGCAACTGAGATTTATGCAGGCAACCTTTTCTTCCCTTATTACTACGAAATGTGTAACAAGAGTATGACCGAGCTTTATTCATAAGCTGAAAAGGAAACTTTGTTCAAAAGTTTTGGCTTTCTGTGCTCATTTTATGCACCGGCATTGCATCTATTTCAGTACCTCACTGTACCCCAGCTACCCTGTCACTGATCACGAAAAACGATGGTCCCGGATAGTCTGTTACTTTATCTTGTGTTTAATGGTTCACTGGAATTGCGAAAGTATTCCTTACAAGCACCACTAGTCCAAAAGAAAAACATTCAACGAAAGTTTGCTGTATATAATGTCGTCTTCAGTGGATCATTTCTCCCTTTTGTGGTTAGTTAAATCAGTCCGTTCTCTTACATACAAGTTTTAATGACCCACGTTGGACCGCACACCAAACGAAGGAGGAGATCCAAATCCAACTACATATATCCATATGTAGGATTCCTTTCTAGGAAAAGTTAAAGCACAAAGTCTGCGTATTTGAAGGGTTCCAAAATTCCAAGGAAAATTTGACATAACTTGAGAAAGGACACTTGATCCACGATTGTGACAAGACGGGTAAGAAAATCTGCAAGCTAAGTTTTATGTGATTCACGGAACAATGTAACGTATTTTCATGCATCTTATATGGTCTGCAAAAGGAACAGTAACAAGAAATTGTAATAAAATGTGTACAACTTGCGCCCATTCTGTTCCTGTTACTTGCGTTGTACTTCGATTTTTTCGTGAAATCTTGATCTGCGACAAGATGAATAGTGTGCTCTTCATATAAAAATTTATAGCTACTAACCACTGCTTTAAACATTTGTCCCGAAGCTTGCAGTAGAAAAGTGTTCATGCACAGGCTATAGTATTTTCGGAAATTACCTAATATTTTCACATGGTTGTTATTAGATAAGGAAAATTAATCACTGAAATGTGACAATGGACCGATCATATCCCAATAAGTCGCTAATAATGCTGAAAATCGGGCTTTGGAGGTATCTTTGATGCTGATTCTTGCAGTTATTATCATTTTCCCAAAATGTGACCAAGCACTTTATGATATTTATTTATGTATTTATTTAATTTCTCATACCTTTCCCAGTCTTTGACCATGTAAACTTACAAATGACATGACCATTCGTGACTACATGACTACATGCTATCAGTAAAGCTAGTTATGTAACTAACAGAAGAGCGTGAGAGTGCCAGGAAACCTGAAATTCAAAGTCATCCAAGTTTAGGTCAACCCGCACTGGCACCTGCTGCGATAAAATGTGCTAAAATTATTTTTAACAACGCAACATCAAGACGATGGTCAAACTCGCAGGTCGAACTAACAGCGTAGCCGAATCTTTCGAACGGAGCAAAGTAGTCTACAGAACTATTTATATTTTTCGATGGAAATAATAATTACCTAGTAGATTGACATTCAGAAGTAAAAGAAACCAATCCGAATTTCTGTACGATTGCAGATGGCAGATTAATGGGTCAGAGAGCCTATCCATGCCTTGCAAGTGAGTATAAAGTATAAAGTTATCACAATTTTTTACATCAGACAACCACATCCTGTGGATTAATACTCTGAATTAATTTGAGTAAATCGGCACGACAAGTTATTCGAACAATTTAATCGGCAGCAAAATTTATGAGTTTCTAAAACATAGACATACAAGATTGAAGTTTACAAATGAACTGGGTCTAGTAATATAAATACATAGGTAAGTAATTTGATTATTCATCGCTTCGCTCCGTTCCAAGTTCCATTTATTACTTAATCAGAGGCGTGAACGGTATCTTTTGATGTGAAATGATTGAACGAACAATAACATATTATTTTCTTAGCTGAAAATGTTAATATTAGCTCCTTTTATAATTCGTACCGCTTTACATAAATCCATGAAATTGAAAATTGCTTTGAGGGGCGCAAGTTACGGAATAAATGTCACTTGACAAAAGATCTCAACGAAAATACACTAGCAGAGTGGGACACTTTAATTTGCTCATTAGACACGGGTATGAGCTTGCATAATACGTTTGTAGAAAAAGAGGCAATATTAAATTTGAAGTAGCAGGTGTAAAACAAAAAAGAATAGCGTGTAGTCTGGAATTAATGACATTTCGGTCAGTTCGTCTTCCTGTTTGGAACTACATATTGAAAGTCTTACCTGTACTTTCCACAATGTGGAATGAGTCAATATTTCAAGCTTATTTCAGCACCCAGTAAGAGTTGTGATTGATTTAATTGATATAAATATCTATTTATGTGTAACATAGATGAATCGAAACATATTTAATTTAATCTGATTGAGTAGATCCACTGATTGAGTTGAGATCAACCGAAAAACTTTAATTTCTGTAAATCTACTAACACTTAATTGTAAAGCTCATGATGCATACTTTACCACATTATCGCACATTCAATTAGGCGGACACAGGCAGTAATAAAATAACTTCCTTGTTCGTATTTATTGATGAACGAAGCCCTTGAGAAAAAGGACCTCTAATTTGTCACAATGAAGCCAGCAAGTTGAAGTTTTTTTCTTTGAATTTTATTCAAAAAATAAAAAAAACTGGGATTCGATTTGAATCATAGTCATCGGTCATTATATTTAATAGTTCAAGTGTGTAGATTTTTTAAACTCGGCATTGCAATTTTCTAACATCTTTGATTAAATAAACTAAGTACACAATTTAAAATGGTTCAAAAATTACTTTAAATGTGTACAATAACGATCAATTTAGAAATTATAGAGAAAACAAACATAAAAATCTGTGAGGTGCACCTACGTCTGCCGCTTCTAATCTTTCACAAAAGTGTGATACATACGTGGGTCGCAATTTGAAGCACAATACATGACTTATTCAGAATTACTCTTTATTAGTCCACCACAGTTCTTTTCCTTTTTACCCTAAATCTGCTGCAAGTACAGTACAGAATAAATGAAATCTTGTCAAGTCAAATCGCTTTGAATTCCGGTAGGACGAACTGAAGGATGTAACATGTTCAAAGGAAAAATGTTAGTGATTACCTTCATTGCCTCTGCTTCTAATGAAGTCGATTTTTAAATACAAACTGAACTAGAAGCAAAACAAAAAATAGTCATAGTCCTGATGTGTAAGATATGAATACAGCAATTGCCTTCTGTGATGCTAGGCACATGTTTCTTTCCCACTGAGCAGGTATGTGTGTGAAAGAAAAGGCATGATGTGATTTACTCAAAGAAGGACAGTTTCGTACAGCTCCCAAATAAAATATTTACGGCCACGGTCCATTTACTGGGATTCATTGCAAACGGTGTTTGTACAACTCTAGCGAAATATTATGCCGCTCAGTACAGAACAACTGCTCTCTCACATTACATCTCTGATGATACAACATTTCTCACTTTTTACATGAAAAATCTCGTGTCTTTTTTTTGGTTGACTCGGATCAGTCGTACTCGCTCTTTCTTTGCTCCTTTTCTCTTCATCTTTTACGACACTCGACACTGGAATAGAACTCACGGTTTGCAAGCCAAATTAAACTATTTATAGGCACACTATAGTTATCCCCAAACCCATTGGAGCATGTGCGTATTTTGCATTCTTATTTGCTTTTGAGTTACTATTTACTTGGCGGATCAAAGTTTGGCATGCCTGGCATTTTCACGACAGACCACATAAATCGAGCCTTAATAACTTTATTGTAAGAAGTACCTCGATTCCGGTTGATTATGGGTGTTGGTGTGTGGTTGTCTGGTATTCATGCAGACGTGCTTGAGGTGTGTCTGGTATGAGTGAATCACCTATCATGCTCCAGCAGCGACTTTATTTTTACTATTGAAATTACAATTTTCCGAACAGAGAATGCTCATCCAGATAGAGCTGTGTAATGTTTCGCATTCTTTTACGTTGCCTTTTCATACTTCATGCCATTTATTAGATCCAGAGGAGAGAAGAGTTACATGAAATATTTACAAATTCTTGCAGCAGTGATAAATTGGTATTCACAATGGTCTCATCGAAAGGGCAATCAAGTTATTATACTACATATGAAATAATTTTTAACGCTGTCTTTTATTACTCCGAGTCTGAGTAACACAAATTATTGAAATTAAATGTGTCGGGTAATTTTATTTCATAAATTTAAAGATGATCGGATGAGTGATCAGAGCAGATGCAAAGACGAAGTCATCGTAGTTTCTTTAATTTTAAATTATGACATTTCAAAACCAATTTATTTTTAAGCTGGATTTAATAGAACTTACTGCTGCTTCATACATACGTGCACAACTTGAGAAGTAGCTCACGTGCGTGTTTATTTAACATATCTGTCCGTTTCTGCCACTCTAACATTTCTATGAAATATTTTATGAAACAATATTATTGAACATGTAATAATAATGACAAGACACAATGCCTGCATGCAGCACCTGTGTTACCCCTTCCATTTAACAAACGGTGTTGGAATGGAGTGGAGCGGAATATGAATGTCGATTTAAAATTTCAAATCTATAAGAAATCGACTACATTAGCCTATCTGAATCGAGAAAAAATACCTGTGCTTCATTATATTGTAACATTTTTTTACTGTGAAACTCCCAAAAAGTAAGAGAATTGCATTTTAACAATTACAGTTGCATTTAAAGCATTTTTTAGCGTTTTATAAACGAGATATGTCCATACAATTATTCATTTCTTTGCGCACTACTGTTCAATTAATTTCAACTTTGCGACAATCGTATACTTACAGCCGATTACTACGAGTTTCATTTCAACAAATACAGCGATAATAATAAAACCAGTAATAAGCTTTATAAGCACAAGACATATTTTGGAGTCCTCGACAGGTCTCTGGGACAGATCAGTGAAGCAAGAGACAGAAATGGCGGTACAAAGCACGCTCGTTTTTATCAAGAGTTTGGATGCTATCTTTTAGTATCTTTAAAGTATCATTTCGTACTCGGAGGATATGAGCATTAATTTTTGCATTTTGCCAAAAAAATGTGCTTACACTTTTACAGAAGCTAATGGGATTACTGGAATTGAATAAAGCAAGTGTAAAACATTTTTTAAAATCATCCTTTTAACCTTAATAATGACGTGCACCTAAAAGCGTGCTGATTTTCATACGCAGCTATAAATGCTGAGGTTATTATGTAATTTTATAATGACAATCGTAATAATGATCTTCGTGTTAAGAGTGTTTAATTAAACAAGACCTTTAGGAATTGCAGAACCTGAGCACATCAAGACTTCATTTTGCATGTTGTCTTAATTAATATCTATCTCATTCCAATTTGAGTAAATCCAGGTTCCGTAAGTAATTCAAGTAAAATAATAACCGTGAATGACCTCTCTCTTTTCGAACTCAAAATTCAAACTGTTGGAATTTTGAATTAATGCATTTCAGTTTTTGTTCGTGGAACGAAGAGTTATTTACCTAATGGACGACTGATAACAATGTAAGATAAGCTACCTCAAATTTCTCGTGGTTCTTCTATTCGCCACGCTTGTTTGTGCCGCTAGTCGGCTAGTGAGAATAAGAAAAGATCATTTTCCTGATGACATTTCCCGATAAAGACACTCACAGAAATACGAAAAAAACTGTATTTGTTTTTATGCTTAATCTTCTATGTGTACACAGATACATACACTGACAGACGTCTCTCTTCCTTACCCCACTTCTCGGCTTCTTTGTACCCGAAGCCTCGAGATCTTTTTATCAGGAATCATCATCAGAAAGAAGTGAGATCAGACAGAGTAACATTTTCAACGGAGTATCCTTTTTTCTTGTAGGTTTCTTTTATTATTTCGCAAAAAAACCGTGGATTCGTTGTACTTACATAAGGATAACCGTAGCAAATGTCAAAAAACCGAAGCGCATGATTCAGTTCAACCGAAACAACAACAACAAGCAAACACAATCACAGAACATGCCTTTCATTACACTCGACTTATTCTGGGAATTGAATGAGTTTTTAGGAGGAAGGAAACGAAGAAAGAAGTCGCGGCGAGAGCAAAAATTTCATTTTGACTGTGTGTCTCCCGCTTGCTGAAAAAATATATACCAGCATTGCAGTAAGAAAATGAGTGAGGCGAAACGGACGACAAATTAAAAAACAGAAAAAAAATAAAACAGTGGTGTGGTGGCGGCGGTGGTCTTGCCTTGCATACATCCAATTTCTCAACAGATTCATTAAAATTGCATTATCTTGGAACGAGAGCCAATTAGCATGTTCTTTATTGTGCATTACATTCACTACCATTGAGATACTTTCACATCAAGATCTGAACGATGAACGGAAGCAAATGCAATGCAAATGAGAAAGAGTTGTTATTGTCAGTTAGCCGTGAAGCTTACCTTGTCTTGTAATTTGCAATGCTGTGCGATTTTATACGAATCTTTATAACTTTTACTGAAACGATAGCTATCAGAGAGGAGGACTGATGCGAGGAATGCATATACATAAAAGCCGAGAACTGCGATATGACGACATTGAGGGACGGAACGGGCGACTGGCGAGTTCAAGAAATTCGTCAGTGACGATTGCAACTCTGTCTTGTGGGCACCTTTCTAAAAAAAAGTACATACGCTGAAACAATTTTTTTTAAAAATTACAGTAGCAGCATGCTAAATATTTTTGCTGCCGTGAGTTGGATTGTTAAAATTACTAAAGGAAACTTGGGACGAGGGGTTTTATGAAACATAACAGACTTTATTAGGACAAGATAAGCGTGTATTTCCATCATTACATAATATATTGAAATGTCAAAGGAAATTGTTTCCGTTCATTCAAGTGATTTGAAAGGAGAGAGAAATTTCACCGTGTCACATGACATGATTTAAATTTAGTTTTCAGTTTTCAACCAGATTTCAATCAAGGGATGACCGAAAAATGAACACTAAATAAATGTCGTAGGTTCACACAATTACTTCCCATTTCATTTCACTTCGCACTGAAACCTGGTGTTTGAAGAATGCACTTTGAAGGAGTGAAGAATGTGCCCATTTCGGTTCTACATAAATTATTGTGGTGAATTCCTTTCTTTTTCTCTGTGGCATTTTTTAAGTGAAAAGGACGTCATCATAACACTGCTAGATTAAAAACATGCGTTAGTGGGTAAATGTCTGGGTATTGATGATGATGGGATGAGTAACTAATTTTGGTTTCCCATTCCACCACTAACTCTACTCTTCTATATGATCGTCACCACCACACAAACGTCAAAATAATAGAAGTACAACACGACAAAGCTGCTTGTATTATGTAATAAGGTACAAAAAGCATCTATGTTTGTCATGCAGTGTCGGTACGGATCAAAGATCCGGTAAAACGGAAAAAGTCAACTCCAACTCATCCAATTTCTCATGAAAGAAAAAAGGCCGAAATGAGTGAGTGAGCGACAATGTTTACCACAGTGGTAAACTTATTAAGTATGTAAAAAAGTTGAAACATGGGATGATGCAATCTGTTGTAAGCGAGAGCGAGCATTTTGATACTTAAATATTCAGGGTTTTCCTTTATGGTTGACTGACATAAGTTCCTTGGAAATGTATCGAATACTGGAAAGTATAAAAAGTGATTCCGTTTCCTCCGTCCCAGACTTCTGAAAAAGATTTGCAGGGTCATGAAGGCAGGAAATTGCAGTTAAACTAGAACATTTAATTCAAAAGCGAATCACTCTTATGTGTGAAAATAATTCTGGATCAGTGGAAATATTGTTGAGCAGGTTCACTTCTGCTGTTCTGCTACCTTGTTGGTTACCTCTAATATATGAAGATTTCTCTTTCTAAATGTGTTGATATCCAAAAGGAACTGAACTTACCAAACTGTACATAAATAATTTAATCAACAAAAATGTTTTATACACTCTATTGGAGGGACATTTGAGAAATTTTTGGGTATGTGCTTATTTTCGGAGATAACTGAATAATTTCCTTTTGACGTCAGTGAAGTTAGCACCTGAATACCAAAAATTCTTTAAGACAAGCTGGGTAGACTTCCTTGCATAAATAGTTTGCTTACGTAATGTTTTGAGTCAAAATTGTTCACCACATATTTTTCAATGTTTTCAGTTCAATAAAAAATCTATTTCCACTGAACAGGAAAGGTTTTTTTGTTTCCCACAAGGTAATTGTTACAGTATGTACTTTAGTGGTTACATGTAGGAGTTGTATGTGCATGCATAAATTAACCATTCTCTAGAAGCTTGCATGTACCGCATCAATCGTTGTCATTCACAGGGAACTAGACAGTTTGTCTGTCTCAAGTTTGAAACATGTGGAACATCATGCACTGTTTTTTCAAGTACAGGAAACGTGTTCTACGTATTATTATAAACCTCCTATATCATCGGTTGGTGTGGAGCTTCTGAGTTTGTGTCGGCTTCTGTGGAACACTTCAAAGAAAGTGAACTCATTACCCTTCCTGTCCCTATTCTAATTGAAATCAGTTAGTCATACGGCACCACTGCAGAACTTATATATTTTGTAAATGTATTTTGTGTGTACGCCTTTGTCTATTTGATTCAAACCGTAAGGAAAGATGCAGGAATCAAAGAGACACTATTTACATACTGCCTGCGACTTTTTTGTGGTAACGGTAAAAAATTAGTACAAGTCGATGCAGAATCTTGGTTTAGTGCAGCAGTGTGGGTTAACCGTTCGGTTCTGCTGAAATGAGCTTGAGAAAATGCAAGTTTCCCATATGAAATCATTAAATGAAAAGAAAACAAGATTTTTAAAGGAACCATTTATTGCACAAATTAGTTGATCCCAAATTTTAGGTGTAAAAGATTGCCTCGAATTTCACTCTTTTAACAATTGAAGTGACTGAAGGAAAGTTCTAAAGTTTGGTTGTCTTTAGTGGTTCCACTGGGTGATGTCTTCAAGATTTTTATGTCATTCTCTAAGAACTTATTCTATCACATTGTGACTTTTAAATGACTTAGCTACATGCATACATAATATGTTTAGTTAGTAGTAATGATTTGCTATCTTTAGTGCAATGTAGTACATATAATGTTTACTCTTTTGTAGCATAATTTACTCTCTACAACATATATCTCCATAAAACCCTATATTCTACTTTAGTTTCTTATCCTAATATTTCAACCTGAAAGTAGTATCAATTGTAATAATCAAATACTTTTAAATAATTTTCTAAATTTGATAACTGTATATCGTCAATCGTGCTTTTGTGATCCTTGTTAGTGATAATTTATTAGATTCCTAAAACGCTTGGCTTATTTCCTAAATCTTTTAACAATATTCCCATAACCTTTACGATAGTAGAATTGTACTGTAATGTATGTATGCCTAAGCGTGTCCTTCTCAGGGGAGTATTAGTAAATTAAAACATAAGATATTATCATTTAAAACGTCTATGGCAGGTACATCAAACTGAAAAAAAGCATCACCAAACTGATATAAGTACAAAGATCTTCCTGTTTAATCAAGACTCGATATTATACATCACAGTTGCAACAATCAAACCTGTGACCTGCGTTGCGTTCTACTATAATTAAGGGACTCGTTCTAATCATAAAATATTTAGTTCTGGTTGATTCACTTGTACTTTTGTAGCACTACTCAGAAGTTAAAATACAACTATTGGTCAGGTCAAGGTGTGCCCAGACGCACAAATAATAACGTTTGGTAGGTGTGACTTAAGTATTTCATTTTAGATCTGATTTTTGAGTATTTTAGGTGAAAGAAGAAGTTGTTGTTTCCCATCGTATATTTCTTGAAAGATCAACGTTATAAGGGCAATCAATTATTGAAATGGATAGATTGTTTCGAAAGTAGCAGCGCGTGTCCGACAAATAATATAAAATGTAATCCATCACGAGCGTATAAAATGAAGTCGAATTGTTTTGTGTAGCTCGTTATCAATGCTATGTGGTGACATGTTAATCACTTAGAATATCGTGGCCGAGGTCGCCATTTCTGCAACTCCGCATGTGTTGGCCCCACGGTACACTCGATAGTATCCCTGAAATGAAAAGAAAATGAAATAATTACCTCGATGTTAACTTGCATGTAAAAAAGCAATTGGACCCGAAATACACTTGAGGAGTGAACATGGCATTAGCGATTGTTTGAAGAAGGAGGAATATTTTGACGATCAGTTATTATTATTGCAGTTAAGTAATCACAATCGATCAGCATTAAGCGGTCAGCGATTTGGAAACATTTAAGAAATATTCTCCCATTTGGCACTTGACAGCACCACATGCCAAAAATTACCTGCTCGCCCCATGTTAATCCCCATGAATTTTTAATTGACCAGTACGGAAGAGTTCGATTAAACCGAGGATACGCTGCGAACAAATAAAATTCTCATTTTAATTTATAACTAAATTCTCACCTTCTCTCCCCAATGAGTTCCCCAGGAATTTTTTATCAGCCAGTAGGGCAGGACTTTATGCCTAATAGAAGTGGCTAAAAATACAAAAGGTAACTCTCACTAGAATAGTAGTTTCTTATAATTTAGGAAAATTAATTCATTTAATTTTATTTGTATGTTCGGTATCAGGAGTTGTTTTATGTCGTGTGGTAAAAAAATATTTGTCAATTCCTTTAAATGGATGCAAGTAATTTTTTTTAGTTATACAGCGTGATCGTTAAGTATATCACCGTTTTTAAAAGATTGACGCTGAACATTTCTATTCATTGTTAGTAATGCATCGTTGGAAACGATGACAAACTTAAAAATCACGCTGTATTGTCACCAGTGATATTTCCTTACTATGAACTCCATAGCCAACAATGAGAACTCCATGATCCAGGCTCTTCGGACTGCACAAGAACTTCCAAGGTTTACTGACACCACCCCAATAAAACTGCAATTGAATCAATTTAGTAATTGTTTAGTTTATATTAGAACAGCATGGTGTAAAAGAATGGATCGTGAATTGTAAAATCGAATCCTACAAGTAATTTCAAGGGAAACAAACAACAAGTTCTACAGAAATAAAGTAGCATTTGTTCGTTCGGCTCTTGGAAAGAAACATGTCACTACATAGGTAATTTACATTTCATGCGAAGACTTTAGATTAAATAAAAGGCTGAAGTCAATGCCTGGACCTGGACCCAATTGCATTGCAACCACTTTCTTCTTTTTCATAGTGAGTTAATACATTTGTAGCAAATGAAAATTGAACTAACCTTGTTCAGAAAATGACACCAAACTCTTGTGCTTCAAGGCGTAAAGACCCTCAACATTTCCTGTAACGGAGAAAGCCCAGCATGACCCACACAGTCCTTGGTTTTTAACAGGTGTTACAGCATTGAAATTTCTCCAGTCAAATTCATCAGGCAACCTTGGGAGTTGTGGAATATGAGCCGGTTTTGGGGTCTTTTGCTTTCTCTTTAAATCTGGTCGAAGACCAAGAAAGTGTTTAGAATATTCTTCTTCGGTCAAATCAGCAAATTTCGTAACCCCATACGTAGCTGTCCCTTCCTCGTACTCCTGAAGAAGCTTAATCTTTTGAAGACTTGTTTTAAAAATCCCGAGACGATGTTGATATTCCTCATTGGTGTTATATGCTTTATCATGCTGAATCATAAATGCTCTAAATTTCTTTTCATCCAGATCGAGACTGGAGTCTGAAACTATAACGCCGGCAGATGACGGTGTCTGTAATCCAGGGTACATTGGTGAGCTCCTCCTTCTGCGTGCGTCATCATCTCTTTCTCCGGAACCGTACAGCTCCTCCTTCCGACCACATTTTGATTGAGTTACTTTTTTCGAATTTACCCAAGGTTGCTCCCAAACTGTGACGCTGCAGTAGTTGTGATCCCTTGTCTCGTCGATGTCACATTTATTCCTTTCCAGCTCCTTGCTTTTCCTGCATTTCGTATAGCCCAGTTCAATCAACATTTTCGTTTTGACTCCTGAAACTATCTGTCTCTGAGCTTCAATCACACGGATTAATCTTTGTGCATGCATTGCATTCGACTGGGCATCCAATGATGTCAAGATAAATTCGGAGAGTTGCAGCAAATCCTCAGACTCTGGATTTACTGGTGAAAAGCCACCCAGAAGGGCTTTCTCTGATACGACAGCATCACTGGGATTGCTTTGGCTGTCTTTCTTCTGGAAATGATATTGCTTGCCCAGTTTTTTACCTTTCTTTGTCTTCTCTTGAGAGCACTGGGACTCTGTTACCTTCTTCTGGACAGTTTGCCATGGTTGGAACAAAATCTTGATATTACAGATACTGTATGGAGGCACGATCTTATCCTTACACGTCTCAAGCGTTACTTCTGATCCTTCTTCGCAAGTGGTTTGTGCCACCCGTACCTTCAGGTGGTATAACCAGCCGGATATGGTTTGTTTCTTAGCGCTCAAAATATCTACCACAAGACGGGCATCGTTGTCCTCGTCTATGATATCCAGTTGTTCAACCCCAAACCGAGCAAGTTCCATTAAAGTGTTCTTATCCTCCTCCGCATCCCGAAGACCACCTAAACCAACAGTTTTGTTGGTATCTCTCTTCTTTCTTTGCTTTTGGCCATCGGTATAAGCAACATCGGATGAGGATGCGATAGTTGTTGTGGTAGGTGCATCTGTTTCTTCGCCGGTTCCGTCTAGCTCACCTAATCTCGCTTCAGCTTCTTCTGGGTCACGCTGTTCCACTTCATCTTCCTGCTCACCGCCGGGTTGAACTTCATCACATTTAGTTAGCAGCAATTCAGTGTGGTTCTTCCATTTTTGTTCCAGAACATCGAAGGTGCAAATAAAACTTTCTTTTTCTGGATTGGCCGCACAAATTGCTTGCTTACCGAAGAGATCTAATTTTGAACAATTACTGTAGGCAACTTTGATGTCCAGCGTGTACTTCTGACCGGCCACTATTTGTGTTCGAGCTTTTATAATTTCAAGCAAATGGAGACCAAGTTCTGAGTCTTCCAAGGAATTTAAGTGCTGTTGGAACGCGAAAGCAGCAATGTCGTTAATTTTCGGATCCTTTGGATTAACCTCGGTCGGACAGCCAGAACATGGAGCCTTGCTGGTTACAGCTTCGTCCTCCGCGACGTCACTAGGGGCGTCTTCCACAACACTTGCATCAACGGTTTCCGGATTTGGTAAGGTGGATTCGTCATCAATTGCGATGAACGAATCTTGATTCTTCTTTATTTGCTTGTTAGGTGTTGCAGACTCATCGAAATAATCGCTTGACAAAATGTCAAGAAAAGAGGGATCCCAGCCACTGTCGCGTCCTTTTATTAAACTTTCATCAGATGAAACATCCCCTTCTTCATCGTTATAAGCATTTGAATTCAAATCGTTACCAGTTTCAAGCTCATCCATGTCACTACCCTTATTCCGTCTGTTTTTACAGTCCCCATGATGTACTAGCAATAGCAATACGACAGTGAAGAGTGCGCCAATCCAGACTAAAGACTGCTGGCGAACTCGAGATTGTGAAAGCACGGCCATCCTTCTTCGGGTACAAACGTCCCACTGACGTCTGCAACCTTAGGAAAGCTTCTGATTATCAATGAGTAATAACTTCCACCAGGTCACGCTTCCTTCTAAGGTTCGAATTGGTATCTGTAACAGTCAATAAAATTAAGTTATAAGGTTAAAAAGGAGCAAATTGGGAAACAATACTGCGTTGCGTGCACTTTTTTTGGTCACGAGTTATTACCAATACAATACAAGCGGTTGTCATTAATAATGAATTCATTCATGAATCATTTGTTTGTGGTCAGCGTATTTCCCTTACTTAGTATACCCACGTAATCTGGCTGGTTAGATACTCAGGTTCACAAATAAACAATAAAAAAGGATGTGGTATGATGATGACAAATATTTTTATGTAACTGGAAGTTTCAAGTGAAAATTAAAGTGTTCAAACTAATACTGTTTTAAAGTTTATTCTGTTTACTGGTTTTGTTGCATTTGATTCACTAATTCGCTGCTGACTGTGCCCTCGGAACCAAAATAATAAGTAGAGTGTGAACAACCAATAAAGAATTTTCAAAACTTTTGGAAAGTCAGAAAAGTGAATGTCATTTGAGTAGAGCGAGAGTGTGAGAGATTGTGTGTTATTACAACTTAGTGAACTACTGGCTCGTTTCCAGATAAGTTAGTCTATTTAAATAGTTTCAGCAGAGAAGTCGACCCGTCTGGTTGAAAGTAAAAATGTCATTGCGTAAGTTCCACTGGGCAAATCTGAAGATAAATGTTTCCACAATACATGATCACATCTTGGATGCTTCACCGTGGTGTCAGTGTCACCTTCGATTTGGAGTCGGAGTAGATTGAGATTAATATAAAAACAAACAGTTCAACAAATCATATCGCAGCAATCAGCAGCAGTTCAAGTGTCAAGGAGGACATTTAATAACCTCAGTTCAGTAAAACACGATATGATGCGAGTGTATTACTTTAGCAATGTGGTGGTAAGTACTAAATAATGTAAAGAAAATTACCGCTTTCAATTTTACTTGCATTGACTTGTGAAAAAGATGGACGGTGGTGGTAGAGGAGGAAGTCAATGGCGCAAGTACGCTAGACCTCCTTTATCGAGAATCAAGCACAACAACTGTATACTGTGAATAAAATGTAGCACATCAATAATTG
>JAHZNF010000628.1:1485-13052 GCA_027744215.1 Troglopedetes dispersus
ACGGGAAAAGTCGTGTAGCGGAATAAGTAGCACATAATAATATGCCTGCGTTTCACTCTATTATCGTTATTGTGGCTTTTTGAGATAATTTGACCTCTTCGGTGCCTCTAATGCTGGCATGCTTTAACCACCGGAAGTCATTCAAGTTGTCTTTAAGCCATCCCTGATGCATACAGATAAATGATAGATACTCGTTCAGTATTTTCTCTTCAAGACTGCAAGACAGATTTTCATTTAAATTGTGACATTGACATTGGTTGCAAGGAATACTATTAGTTAGGTATGCCTGTCCAGAATATGCAGAGGCAGTGTACGGAAGACTGAGAAATTGATTTTTGCCAAAAGTCAAGGTTGTGTTTTAGCAGAACGGAACATTCGATAGGTAGAAGGTATTACTTTTATTTCTTGTGAAAATCCCAAACTCCACCGGGAATTCCATATGGAATGTGATGGAATATGATCGGGAAGAGCTTTGTGATGATGACTTATAAGCAGAAGTTAGCAAATAATCTGCTCATCGCGGCAAAGTTTTGCTTGTTCGACCAACAAATTAAAAATTTAATGGTGAAATATACACTAGTATTAGGTGAAATTTGTTAAACACCCTTTTTAGGATTGGCTAAATTATTCATCTGTTTTGTCTGGATTTTAAAGCTTTTTCATAAATAGGGGGAAAGTGCGACTTTCTCATTTAAAAGAACGATTTTATTGTCTTTTAAAATATAATAAAAACATCATTTATGTTAAATAAAAGTTGGGAAGGTACACTTCATTTCATGCCCATTTCCAGTTTTGGAAACGCCGAAGCGGCGGCAGAACTCTGACCAAATAATGTTTCCCATTTTGATGATGATGGTATCACGAAAGAAATAAGATAGTACCTGAAGCCTTTAGCTTCATTCAAGTAAGCTCACGAATTTTAAGCAAGTTTGCACGGACTACGAAGTTGGAATTGAGTTTCCGTATTCCTAGTTATAGTTTGATTTAATTATAATCACTTAACCCCGTTCAGTTTTTGGAGCGCTGCAAGTCTGATATTTATTTTTTGGGAATAAAATATTTCGTAGTCCAACAAAAAAGTTTTTCAGTTCTTTTGAAACTGAAATGGTCTTTTTTTAAAACATAAATTGCCTTATCTAGCATAATATAAACCAGATTTCCCGTAAAAATAGATAACATCAATTTCATTATATTGTTTTTATTTCCTAACCTTGTGCAAAACCTTCGCTAGAGCCGGATTGCGTCATTCGCTTTGCATTATTTCAATTTATTTTGTTCGTCAGCATTAAAACATTTTAAAATATCTTAATTTAAATCATTAAATGCACATCCGCTTCAAGTCTGATATTTATTTTTTGGGAATAAAATATTTCGTAGTCCAACGAAAAAGTTTTTCAGTTCTTTCGAAACTGAAATGGTCCTTTTCAAAAAATATAAATTGCCTTATCTAGCATAATATAAACCAGATTTTCCGTAAAAATAGATAACATCAATTTCATTTTATTGTTTTTATTTCCTAACCTTGTGCAAAACCTTGGCTAGAGCCGGATTGCGTCATTCGCTTTGCATTATTTCAATTTATTTTGTTCGTCAAAATTAAAACATTTTAAAATATCTTAATTTAAATCATTAAATGCACATCCGCTTCAAATCCCATTTGAAAACTTTCCACAAAAATCCAGGCAAATAGTTCCAGTAGTTCTGTGAAAGAAGTTCACTTTTGTTCCAGGTTGCCTCACTTCGAAAATCATATCTATCTAGTCATAAATTAGAATAGAATGAGACAATCATGTTCAGCCAAACTAATTCAATTTCCGAGTTTTTCGGAAATCTCACATTTTCCGTCTTACTCAAGCAAGCCGTGATTAATTTCCCCTTGGCATACTGGTACCTGCTACCGCTTCCCTACTCTATACTGGTTGATAATAGAGATGTGATAGTTTTAAAGAAGAAATCAGAATTTTATAAATTTCTCCTGCATTACCTGTCTCTCCTTCCCACGACAGGATTTACCGGGATTGTCAGCGCAGCATATGTTGTATTTCGGTACATGTTCAATATTCAAATTTCTTCTGATGTGCCACCCACCGATATACTTCCTGTTCTACTCGGAGTCATTCAAACAGTATTTTGCGGGATGCAGTTTGCGGGAACAGTGACCACTTGGAAATCCCGGGATATTCGAATAGGGTTCAATGGCGTAAATGAACTGGAAAGAAATTGTAAGCTTTATTAATTAAACCGAATTAAGAAAATTAAATGATTAATTAGTTTATTTTATTTCCACAAGGCTCCCTCGAATTCGCCTCAATATGTCCGAGACGAATCTCCGACCCTTCTCAGGAGAAGCAGGTGGGTGTCCTGCTGGCCGCAATTAGTCTCTTCAGTGGATTCCTGGCTCCACTTGCTGCACTAATGTACATCCTTCTCAACTTAGATCCGTTGTATTTAGTCTTTAGTGAAATCTTCCCTGCCTCAATTTCCCGAAATGTTGTTACAGTCACCTTCCGTTTTGTGTTAACTGCATTGATGATTTCGGAAATGGCGCGGTTCATTCACTTGATGATTCTGTTCTTTGCAGCGGCGGTATTTTCAATGTTTTCCTTCTTTCAGCTGATTGAGAGAATTCCCGCTTCTGACTCCATTCGTTTCTACATCCAATTCCGAATCGTTCGCACGGACGTGATAGAAACATTTAATAGCATGTTTGGCGTTATCGCGCTTTGCATACATTTTGGCACAGTTTATCTTTTGTGGCTTGGCATACTTTGTAGGCAGTTTTTGCTCCCTATCTTGTCAAATATTGCTGCGTTCGGGGGATTTTTCTTTCTTTTTTATTCACTTCTGGTTTTCACATTCACCACTAGACTTCTGGTCAAAACGGAAGTGATAATTACTAAAAGGATTGAAATGTATCACAGCCGCAAATATAATGGTACATACACAACTAAATACTATTACTACCTTTGGAAGGCACAGTTACCAATTCGATTTTCCTGCAGCTCCATGATCCCAATTGGGAAGACATTTGCCATGAATTACATGCAGGAGTTGGCGAATAGCTTGGTTAATGCGGCGCTCCTAATTCCTCCCGAGACTATGCAAATGTAATGAAATTGTAATTTGCTAGGTACTTTTTAAATATGGATTTAGATTCATATTATTGCAGAATTTTGTACTGCCTGATTAGCTTTGCATCACAAATTATATTTTTAATTAGGTTTTAAGTTACGTCAAGATACATGATATTTCCAAAGAAAGTGTAATTACCAATATTTTATCTGCATACCTATCTTTCGGTAATTTAGGTACTCTTCCTGAAGTAATTCTAACAAATAAATGGAATTCATTCTCAAGATATCTTTCTATCAATCAAAAACTAACAATTTTGAAAGGGTAAATAATATTGGGAAGACATTTGCCATGAATTACATGCAGGAGTTGGCGAATAGTTTGGTTAATGCGGCGCTCCTAATTCCTCCCGAGACTATGCAAATGTAATGAAATTGTAATTTGCTAGGTACTTTTTAAATATAGATTTAGATTCATATTATTGCAGAATTTTGTACTGCTTGATTAATCTGCATACCTATCGTTCGGTAATTTAGGTACTTTTCCTGAAGTAATTCTAAAAAATAAATGGAATCCATTCTCAAGATATCTTTCTATCAATCAAAAACTAACAATTTTAAAAGGGTAAATAATGCCTTTTAATATTTTATTTCCAAATTCGATTCAATTAACTTTCTTTTAGGAAGTCAAACATGTTATTTCGATGAAATCACTTTCTTTTGGTTAGCTTTACGAGAGCAACGTTAATAGTTATCTCCGATCATTTTAGAAAGCTTTTGCAATAAAAGTAAAAATGTCCAAAATCTCCGAACGCCAGAAAATCCAGCTAACCTCTTTATTTCTAAAGCAAGCTTTTGTTCACACTCCCTGGATATTCTGGTACATGTACCGTTTCGTGTTTGCAGTTAGAATGAATGCGAGGAATCTCATATACCTTGAAAGAAAACCTCGATCCTGGAAATTTATTCCATATTACGTCTCTCACATTCTCATCACTGGCTTCGTAATCCTAGGCTCGTCCGTTTTTACTATGATAAGCTACGTGTTTGATTTCCAAACAACCCAGCGAATTGACCTGTTCCATTTTGTGGTATCTTTGGCCTCAATAGTGGGAGCTGGTATCCAGCTTCTTGCAACATTCACGATACTTCATTACCCCGAGCTTATCAGAGCTTTCAATGCAGTTCATGAAATTGAGGAAAATTGTAAGTTTCAAAACAAAATTACTTATCTGCAAGCTTTTTAAATACGGACTAGATGCAATTATCTTTCAGGTTCAGTTTGTCTCGCAAAACAGCAAGCGACGCAATCCAAGACTGAAGGTGACACTCTCGCTGTCGACCCAATTTTCATAATTCTTGCTTATCTTGCCTCCGGAGCTGCCATAGTTGGAGTGTGCTTCATAGATAGTTTATACAAATCTAGACCCTTTCAACTTCGTCCTGGAAGAATTCCTCCCAGACAAATACACTCGCGAGATCAGCACAATTGTTGCCGCTTGGATTCTTCGGCTTCTTCTCGCCATTTTGGGGATAACTGAGTTCTCCAGACTTGTTCTCTTTCTCATGCTATTTGCCTCAATTACTAGTTTATCAGGAATTGAGACCACATATATGTTACTGCAAATTCGTGGAAGTGCTGCACTCCACTTCTACATTAAGTTAAGAATTGTTCTTGCTTCTGTATTCTCTTTCTCATGCTATTTGCCTCAATTACTAGTTTATCAGGAATTGAGACCACATATATGTTACTGCAAATTCGTGGAAGTGCTGCACTCCACTTCTACATTAAGTTAAGAATCGTTCTTGCTTCTGTATTTCAAATCATAAGCTATGCTATTGGAACCATAACATTTGTTGTTCACTTCGCCACAGTATTTTTTCTTTGGGTTAGCATTTGTTGTTGGAATTTGATGCCTATTATTATCGAGATTGGAGCATTAGTTGTAGGAATACTTTTGGTCTTTTATGCAAGTATCATGTATGCAGCAGCAGGGTATGGAAGGAAGCAAACTGAAAATTTAATTTGGGCAAAGATGAGGCTCTATTTTAGCAGAAGGGCAAATAGGATAGATAGAAGGTATTACTTTTATTTACTGTGGAAGTCCCAACTTTCTATGGGAATTCCTTGTGGAACGTTTTTTATTGAACGGGGTTTTGTCATGATGTACTTGAGGGAATTGGCAAATAATTTGCTTAATGCGGTATTGCTAATCCGGCCAAATTAAATATTAAACTCACCTTATAATCTATCAAGATGCCCACCTAGGAAGTGGTCAAAATGAACCGGTCAAAATTGCTTTTTTTGCCTGAAAAAAAAGTTGTCCATTAATCGGGTCACTTCGGTTATACCATATTATTACCATATAATAGATTAAATCTGGCTCTTAGTTAAATTTATTTCAAGAATAATTAAGTAGCAACTGCACTATTTAATACGGTAAAAAATTAAACACTCAGAATTAATATCGGATTTAACTAATTCAGATAGATACCTTGTTATAATTTACATTGTAGAATAAATTCGAAGTGATTAAAATTGATTATTGTAACATTTGCAAAATTCATTTTCCTCTTTTGAACTTTTAAAAACTCAACATGATTGAAGCACGTGATCCCGACATTTAAAAAAAGAAATTCGCATTTACATAAATGGTTGACTCCGAAGGAAGATTATATAACTTAAATACTTCGTCATTAATTTACTACTTATATGACCAGATACTGATCATCATCAATTAAGCGGGAAAGTGAACTAAAAATTTTCGATTGGACAGGGATCTGATAATAATCTTTAATTAAATATGTACATATATACTTCTTTTAAATTGAAGGAAATCCGCTCTATGCCTTCATAATTTTGTTCGCTTTGAATACAAAAGCTTTCTTCTAGAAAACTCTAAACTTGAAAATTCAAAGCACTGACTTTTCACAATGATTCCTATTCCAAATTTCCTGAGAAACCTTGCATTTTATAGTTTGTTGGTTGCAACAATTCAAAATTTTCCTTTCGCATACTGGTACTTGTATTCACTTCCTTACACTCTCCTGATAGACCAGCGGAACATTAGTTCTGAAAAGGGAGTCCAGAGTCTGGAAATGTGTTCCTTGCTATGCGTCACTTGTAATAATCGGAATTTGCAATCTGGGCTGCACGGTTTTGCTAATGAGCTGGACACTTGGGTGGAACGTAGTAGGTTCGTTGAACACGAGAAGCCACACAAACTCCCTTGCTTTCGTACGTATTTACAATTGCACAGGTGGCATTTTCCTGGCTACAGTTGGTGAATACTTTGATGGTTATCGTGAATCCCGACCTTTTGAGTGGTTTCAACACCATAATAGAATTGGAGCGGAAATGTAAAGATTTAAAATATGTCTCTTATCAAAAATAATTATTTTACCTCAAAAGGGTTAACATGTTGTTTGATTCCAGGTCAACTTCACTTCCAATCAAGATACCGACCACGCGCTTTGTCAGAACCAAACAGTCAATTGAATGGAGTGCTTGTCATGGGAAATTTCGTTAGTGGGTTCCTGGCTCCTCTCATAACTGTAGCCTATGTGCTCTTAAACTTTGACCCGATTAACTCAATCTTTCTTTCAATACTTCCATCTTCGCAGATTGGAGGTGTGTTAGTAATTGTTGTTCGTTTATTGCTAAATTTACTCATAATTTGTGAAATCTCAAGATTCATGCATTTCAGTGTGTATTTTGTGGCATCCATGATCTATGCTACACTTTCTCTTATCAAGCTACTTGAGCATATTCCTGGAGCCTTGTCAGCCACGTTATATGTCCAGTGTCGGGTTATCTGTTCCACTACACTACTAAAGGTGGAACGTTGGCGTGATGACTTGTTTGGTACATTTCGGTACACTTTACTTCCTCTGGGTAGTAATTTTATGTAGGAATATGGTTCCCGCAATTATGATTTGTGTCTTATCAATAGCAGGTATCTTTTTTCTTATCTATGCCGCACTGGTTTTCACCGCCACCGGCAAAATACAGGCAAACGCTGAGACTCTTGTGAGAAAAAAGATAAGCTTGCATTTATCTAGACGCAATAATTTTGCGGATGGAAGGTATTATTTTACTTTGGTGTGGAAGTCCCAAAAACCATTGAGGGTTCCGTGTGGCGGGATTCCCACAATTGGTGAGATATCTGCATTGGAATACTTGCAACAGTTGGCAAACAACTTGGCAAACGCTGTACTCCTAATTCCACCAGATTAGGAAAAATTAAAATTATAGCAACTTAGCTTAACATTAACAAAAATAATCCATCTCATTAAATTGTATAGTAATTCTCAAATTATTATGTGATTACGATTACATTAATATAGCACCTATTACATCTTATCAAAATTAACAAATAGTGTTCACCGCTTTTTTAATATAACACGGCTACGTATTAAAATAAAATTGTCATATTAAAAAATTTCCAACTACGAACACTCATCCTATCTTAAATTATGTCATCTTTAATTGAAATCCAGCTATTATTATTATCAAAAAATTGTTGGTTACCATTTGCAATCTTAATTATACATCATACAGGTAATTACTCTTTTCTAAAATGTCTCCCCAGTAAATTGAAATGTTGGCTGCACGATATCTCACATTCCATCTGAAAATGAAGCCCGGCTGGTTAATACGCTTTCTAAATTTAACTTAATTCGACCTTTTCCACTTCGTGGAGGAGTCCCGTGATCCTCGGTAGCTTGATTCTCTCTTCTTCTCTGTTTATTAGACAAAGCAAAGCAGGATTCAAGATATCCAACCCGACCACACACTTTGCCGGAACAAAACAGTCAGTTGTATGGAATACAGAAAATGTTATTTAGTGAGTTTCTGGCTTCTCTCACAACTGTATTTTATGTGCTCATAAAATTTGATCCGATTAACTTACAATGCTTCCATCTTCACATATTCGAAGTGTGTCAATAATTGTTGCCCGCTTAATGCTAACTTTACTAATAATTTGAGAAATTTTACGATTCATTTCATGCATTTCAGTTTCTATTTTGTGGCATCCATGATCTACGCTACACTTTCTCTTATCAAGCTACTTGAGCATATTCCTGGAGCCTTGTCAGCCACCTTGTCCAATGTAAATAAGGTTATTTATTCTGTATTCCAAGCTGGAACATAGTAAAAAGATGAGAAATGGTAAAATTTAAATATTTAGGCATTTCCAATTAGATGTACATGCTCATCCTGATTTATATAATTTATAATTGAAATCCAGGAATTGTTTTTGAAAAACTACTGGTTACAATTTTGGTTATCTTAATTGTGCATCATTTAGAGGTAATTACTTTTTTCTCTAAATATCTCCCAAGTAAATTGAAATTTTGGCTACGATATTTCTTACTCCATCTGAAAATGAAGCCTGGCCGGTTTTTACGCTTTCTAAATTTAACTTAATTCGACCTCCTTTCCATTTCGTGGTGGAGTGCCTTGATCCTCGGTCGCTTTTTTTATTCTCTCTTCTCTCTCTGTATATTAGACAAACACTCTCTCTCTCTCTGTATTTATAGAAACACTAAAAATGTCAGAAACTCCGGCACGCCAGAAAGTCCAGGTAGCATCCCTGCTTCTCAAGGAAGCTTTTGTTTACTCACCCTGGATGTTCTGGTTCATGTATCCTTTCGTGTATGCAATTAGTGTGAATGAGGGAAATCTCATATTTGTTCAAAGGAAGCCCGGGTTTCGCAAATTTATTCCTTATTACCTATCCCACATTCTTGTCACTGGAGTTGCCATCTTTGGCTTCTCCTTGTGTACAGTGATAAGCTACCTATTTGATTTCAAATCATCAAACCCAATCCTGCGAATTGATCTGTTCCGTTTTGTGGTCGCTCTCGCTTGTGTAGTGGGAGCTGCTGCCCAGCTTCTGGCAACGAGCATGACGCTTTACTTCAGCGAGCTTATCATCTCATTCAATTCAGTTCAAGCAATTGAAGGAAATTGTAAGTTTCCATTTTAGTAATTGAGGTCCTTTTCAAAAACTGTAATTATGGAAAAATGTTTCAGGTACTCTTCATCTGGAGACACAACAGGAAGAACAAAGAAATAATGAAGGAAATATTGTCGACCCTATTTTCATAATTTTGATTTATCTTGCCTTGGGCGCAGCAATACCGGTATTTTGTTTCATAATAGTACTTGCAAATTTAGACCCCTCCTACCTAGCCTTTGAAGAATTCCTCCCGAACCCATACAATCGGACTATGACCTCAATTGTCGTGTCTTGGATAGCACGGCTTATCCTGGCAACTTTGGGAATGGCTGAGTTGTGTAGGTTTATGGTATTTTCGATGTTATTTATCTTAATCGGGTTCTTATCGGTAATTCGCATCACAAAAATGGTAACGGAAATTGGTGGATCTGCTGCACTCCATTTCTATATTCAATTAAGAATTAACTATTGCTGCATATGTGGTATTCTAAGTTCCGCTGTTGGAGCTCTCACATTTGTTACTCACTTTGCCACCATATTTTTCTTTTGGGTTGGTATTCGTTGTTGGGCCTTAATTTCGATTATCATAGAAATTGGCGCGGTAGTGGGAGGGATCCTGGCGGTCCTTTATGCATGGTTCATGTTCTCAACGGCATCAACAGGAAGGACGCTAACTGAACAGCTAATTTGGGATAAGTCGAGGTTGTATTTTAGCAGAAGGGCAAATTCGATCGACAGAAGGTATTACTTTTATTTGTTGTGGAAGTCCCAACTTCCTTTGGCTGTTCCTTGTGGAATGTTCTTCATTGAAAAGGGCTTCTTGATGGCGTACTTTAGGGAGTTGTCCGATAATCTCTGTAGCGCTGTAATATTGATTCAACCAGGTAACTAAATTTGTTATTTTAATTTATGGCCTACATATCTTATATATCTTATATAATTCATATTGCCTGTGAATTTTCATGTAGTGATAAGCATCAAATTGTATAGGTAGTATACATAAAAGTTGTACTTTTAGAACCAGCAATTGCAATAAGAGCAAATTTTTCTCAATTTGCATAAAAAAATAAACAAGATCTAGCTTAATCATAAACCTATTATGAAGTTTCTTGTTTTGGGTATTTTAATAGAATATGAAAAAAATGGAGTACTCAAATTAAATATTATGTAATCATTGAAATTTCTAGTGAGCCACCTATCTTTTTAATGTCACATTGTTTTTTAAATTTGATTTAATTCCACAAAATCTAGAACCTACCAATGTCGGACCACTATATATTATCGCAAATATATTATCGCTGTTATGCTAATTTTTAATTGTGACTTACATAATTGTTATATGGGTTTCTTGAGAGGCTCATACATAATTCTAGTTCAAATATTTAAAGCTTTACACATTAGTTAGCTGCTGTACTAAATAAATACTGATTTACGTGTTATGGATCTCCTTTTTTCGGCCCGGACCAGTAATGAAACAGGGCCGGGATTTCGTAGTCCTGAAGTATCAATTTCTAATTGTTCTAACTTGACATCATTATCTATTTTTCAATTTAAAAACGAAGTAGAAACCGATTTTTCTTCGCAATGCGGAAGAGAAATGATTTAACCAGGAAAGGCCGAGTGGGGAAAAATAAGTGGGTACGTACCCATTTTTATCCATTTTTACCCGTACCCAGTAAGTTTCTGAGAGGTGGGTAAAAATGGGCAAAAACGGGCAAAAATATTTTAACATGTAGTAAATGGGAGGCATTGAGTAAAGCATTGAGTATATGGGGCATTATGAACATAATGTAATGCATGGGGCGACTTGAACATTTGTATAGCGTTATAATAAAACCCGTTGTTGCCCATTAAAACCCATTTTTACCCATTAAAACCCGTTTTTACCCGTACCCACTTATTTTTTCCTCAAAAAGTGGGTAAAAGCCATTCCTGCACATAACTGAAGGGTAAAAGGTGGGTAAAAGAGGTAGGGAAAAATGACATGAAGCAAATGGGAGGCATTGAGTAAAGCATTGAGCATATGGGACAGTGTGAACATCATGAAATGCATGGGGCGACGTGAGCATTTGTATAGCGATATCCTTCTCAGAAATTCAGCCATTCCTGATTTTACAGCTTAAACTTCTCTTCCATAAGTATCAGGAAAGGCCGAGTGGGGAAAAATAAGTGGGTACGTACCCACTTTTACCCGTACCCAGTAAGTTTCTGAGAGGTGGGTAAAAACGGGTAAATATTAACATGTGGTAAATGGGAGGCATTGAGTAAATAGGTAAATGTGGACATAATGTAATGCTTGAGACGACACGAAAATTTGTATAGCGTTAATTTGTCTAACAACTTTAAAAGTATTTTGACATTGTATTTGCAATTTACATTAATAAATGTATTATGTATTAGTAAATGAAACAGAAATTAGACATAGCGAGGCTCTCTTCATGTCCTCCAATTGGATACAGTTTCGGATTTATTCGGAACTGCTCACGGCAAACGGCCTTGTCAATTAGTGACCTCATGGCAAACTTGATCG
>JAHZNF010000629.1:0-12599 GCA_027744215.1 Troglopedetes dispersus
CACATGTCTGCTCCCGGAAAACGGTTTGGTTGGATTCATCCAATTCTCCATGATGCTTGCTGAGGAGTGTACTCTTCTTCTCCAAAACATGTAACAATGTATGCAGCAATGCAGCCGCAGCCATGTAAATCTCAAGCACAAAAGGATCAGCATAATATTCGTCCACACAGCACAGCTTCTCATTTTCATGAGCTTAATCATCATCACCACATCCATTCACAAAGCTCTCCTCTGTTCAAAGCACAGAACATATCAGTGGCAACCGTGCAAGTATTATCACCACACAGTTATCGTTATACGATCTATTCAGGCGGGATTGGGGTTTCCAGTGGGACGTGAGCGAAGGGATTACAGATGGAGTATCACTTACCTCCGTTCACTCTGTTTCATCTTTTACGTATATGGACATTACAGTGTAATATTTTTGAAACTTTATATGCACTCTTTTTATGTGGAGAAGAAACATTTTACTTGTTATGCCATGCATAGTCGAGAGATATGTAGAGTATTACTGTGCAATAATAATGAATATTATCCATCATAAAAGGTAACATTGTATACAGTAGTTGAATTGTACGATGTTCTTCAGAAAAGAACACAACAATAGTTATACGAAGATGATGATAATAGTGATGATACCTCTTCGGGGCTCTTCTCTTACTTTCGTCAACCACTACCGATTCCAGTTTTTTTTTAGAAAGGGAAGATGTGTCTTTTTTTTGCTGCAGCCAACCAACTAGCTTCGTCTTCCAGACAGTTTAGCATTTTTGTAATTAATGCTTTCTTTATGGACCATAACGAGGACATGTACATAAACTTGTATAAGGCTTGTCCGACAACGAACCATCCATCCGTGCATGATCTGAATGCTCATATATAAGTTTATCTGTCTTCTTTCTTCCTACGTAATAAGGAGGATGCATTAAATTGCACACCAGTCGCCATTATCATGTACACTTTCGTAGTTAAAGAGTCCATTCTCCCTGTGTCTGTTTTTTACAGAGGATGTTTATTTATTTTTATAAGAAAAAGCCACAGTTTAGCGAAGTGAAGAAGAGGCGAGACAAAAATGATACGAAGGAGTGGGCATTTTTTTCTTCTCCTATTTCAAGTTTGCATGAAGGATACTCCTGCCATCACGTAAAACATAGTTATAGCTTATTGTGTATTTACGAAATCATTAATATTGGCTCTTCAGCATTACTTACTTCTCGCTTGCTTGTGAGCTCGTTTGGCTCTTCTTTATCCAAGGAAAAGTCAGCTCAAGTCACTAAATAGTGATAATGGCAACATTCATTTTATAATGAAAATCGGTAATATTATGGATGCAGCGAAGAAGTACATATAGGCACATGTGTTTGACCATTTTTAGTGGTCCAAAATTCATTATTTTTTTCATGAAAGAATGTGTGGGCACATAAAAAATAAGATTGAATATTATTATAAACATTATTATTATTATGATCATCATACACTCTTCTCATTATCATATCGCCATTTACATTTTAGCTTAAAAATAATGCATTGTTACAAGGAATATTCGCACCAGGGAATATGTGCGAGGTATGTACTTCAGCTGGCTGGAACACAGGTTGAATTGCAGCGAAATATTAGCCATTTTCTATTATACGGTGTAGTTTGTGTCATGTATTTTTAATGGATCATAGTGTTCATGATGATGATGATGCAATAATGGTACGGTTGAATGGCGTGGTTCTTCAATGAAGGATACATAATCCAAAGAAATAAATGTAATGTAAGTACAATTTACTTTTATATGTGCACGATAAAACCAGCCTCCAGGAAGATGTGAGTATCCTAAAGATACATTGAGACAAGTGTAAGTGTTTTTTTTTCTTCGTTATGCTTGTAAAGCATCCTGATTTTGATTCCACCTACCTCTTTCATATTTACATAGGTGTGCATATGCATAATGCGGTACAATTTTTTTTTACGAATAATTCTCTTTCTTTACCTTTGGGTATTTGAATACCAATTGACTATTGTGAATTCGGGCTAGGTATCACGGCAAGCCTTCATGATCTTCTCAATTTGAATATTAAAAGGTAAGAGCAGATTTTATTCTGGTTTTTTTTCTCTGGTCCAGATTTTCGTTGTTTTTTTTTCGTCCGTGTGTTTATCTCGAGGCTAGAGTGGAAGGGTGGTATTGCGTATACGATTAAGCAGAAGAGAGAAATGTGTATTCTTTCATTGTCTACTACATTACATCATGATGGCACATCACGCAATAATTTATCTGCATACGCCTTCTCTGTTTCAAAAGCCATGTTTCATTTTAACATTTTTGACATGATATTAAAATCTCGAGTAAAATCCTTATTTCAAGCAATAATCTCGAATAAATTATTATTATTATTACCACTCGGACTACTCTATACGCACACGTTTTAACTCTTTTCATTTGAGTATTATAGTTTAAAAAAAACTGGTCGTTTTCGCTTTTCTTCTTCGTCTGAAGAAATAAGCGGAGCAGCAGCATGAACGAACCAAATAATATTTTATGCTTATTATTTATCCACATAAATGTGCGCGAGTTGTATTGGAATTGTTTGTAAGGAATTAAAAAAGACAAGCCCATTGCACTGAATAATGATTTTCTTTATTTTCTTGATATTCTTGTTTTCATTATTTATCCATTGCCTCTTATGTATTGTGTGCATTTAATATTCAGATGATGTGTACGTGAGAGGTGTCTCTTCATCTCGCATCTCTTAAAAAATGGTCAAAGACATTCAAGTTTTGAATTGACTATTTCTTACAATAAGTAAAGTTTTTGTAATAATGTTTTATGAAAATGACCGTTCCGTTGATCGGTCATTATTTTCGCTGAGTATTTTTTTTCTTTATTTACCTCATTTCTTCTGCGTAATAGTCTTTTTTGTTGGGAGATTAAATTTGTATTCATTGTTGGTAAATTATTATTGGATTGATTCACAAGACCAAAATAATTTTAATATTCAAAGCTTTTCTACTCACAGCCCACATCTAAAATACCTTCTCGGTGTTTGAAAGATCGATAAATGTGATGCCCGATTCAGTAATCAACAGTAAAAATGATCATTAAAGCACAGTGGAAGTGGTACGAATGGTGTCGTGGTTCATGGAATTAGAAACTTGTATAAAATTACCAATCTAAAGTTTACATGCAATCATTTTAATTGTAAATATCTTTCGACTCTGGCAAGAATCGGATTCTTGCCGAATTCTTAGAAAACCTAACTAAACACATATAACTAAATTTCGTGAAGGTATTATTCAAAATAACGGAAGGTCGGTCGGAATCGACATGAAACAGAAAATCATTTGGAGGAAGCATGATTACGCTTAATAATCATATGTAATTCTATCAATCATCTAAGAGGAGTGAAATGGCGATAGTTACAGGATAGAATGCCTCAGATAAGGTGTAAGCATTTTCTACCTTTCTCCTTTACTACTCCTCATCCATCCGTGTAAAAAAGCTGGTTCTTCAGGTTATTTCTTCACTCAACAACAAGTCCAGTGTAACAACACAACTAGAGGACGATTTTTACAAAATGCCCATTGCAAAATAATAATATAATGATAATAATAATAATATTACAATACATGTTATGAAACTCAATAAGAATTTATTGGATAAGTCCACTAAAGGTGATACGTAATGACCAAAAGAAATCATATAATATGCAATGCTGATGTTGTTGATGATGATCATCATCATAATAATCAGTTTTATATGTGGTTTTTTGATACATGTTCACCATGATTCATGGAAGGATGTGCATACCTCAGTCATGTTTAATATCCAATCGAAGGAATAAAAAGAGCTACATTTTTATTCAAAGTCAACCTTAAAGACGAGGGCAGCGACGGGTGAGAAGAGAGAGAAAAGAGGCTGCGCAGACATGACATGCAATGAATAATAAGGTAATGGAAGTTGGTGCTGTTTTTCCTTCAAAGCTGTTTCTGCTCCGCTGGTAGGCTGTTTTTGTGGGAATGTGTCATACATACATGAATATCCCGACAGTCCACTACTCACTTGTATATTTTTATACAATATTTTTTTCAAGAATAGACGAGAAAAATAATGTAAGGAGGAAAGGTGAGGTGATGTAGCAATCATAAAATGTATATAAAAAACGACTAATTCTAATGGTTGAATTGTAGCCATTTCTCCTTCCATTATTGATATTATGGATCTTCTTTATGTGGAAAAAATCAAGTATACCAGGATATTACATTTATTGTATTATCCTGGTAAGTGTTCATTTAAGAGGTATTCACACATACATATTAATTCTACTCAGTCTTTCTATATTCCCAGGAGCCTGTGATAGCAATAACAACGAGAAAATGAATAAGTGTTCGTTAGGTCTTATAAATACAATGTGTGCATTTTTTTATACGTTGGAGAATGTAAGCATATTATTTTCCTCTCTCCTCTCTTTCCCGATGTACCTCTTTTTTGTACATTATGCATATCTCTCGATGTAATCTCTCATCTCTCTCCCTTGTCATGGACGTGAGTGAATTATTGACTGTTTCTTCCAGCTAACTTCTCCAAATAGAGAACACAAAATTATAATTTAGTAGATGGATGGACGATGATCACCCAGAGAAGAGAAAAAGGAACGAAAGAAAAAAACGATTTTCTCAATCTTGTTTTCATATTATAAAATATAGGAATGAGTTTTAAAATTGTGAGTGGTTTTTTCTCACTACCAAGAAGACAAACCATAATGATGAGCGTCTTGTGCTTCACAGCCACCAATTTTTATGGACCTTTAAGGCATCTACAATTCAGATGGAGATGAAGTGGATAGCTAATTTTCATTAAAAATGGGCGGGTTATTATTACCTTCATGGATGAATGTAGTAAATGGACGTTTCAGGTAATATGTATTAGTGCAGGCAGGGTACAAAAATCTGTCTGAATAATCTCTCAAACATTTTCTCGTTTTTTTTCTTCTCCTTTCAAAAACTACGGCAGAAACGAAACAAACTCTGCATTTTTCCTCCGTTCGTCCTTTCTTCCTTGGAATGAGGAGCAGTCTGAAGTGAGCATTTTGCCTTTAGGTATTTCGTAAATAACAACTTGTAATTTTCACGGTGTGTGACCTCATACATATCTTTCACATTTAGACGTGCACCAGTTTCAACAATGGTATAGTGCCAGCCACATCTATAACGTGCTCAATGCATTTTGCGGCTGGTGTCACTTCTTTCTTTCGAGAATTAAGTTACATTAAAAATTATGTCCAGCAAGAACAACAACACATCAGAATGATAGCTAGTAAGCGAGTTTTATTTATTTATTTGTGCGATCATTCCGGTGTTATCACACTTGCCTCAAAATGCAAAAAAACAAACTTGTATACTTCTTTGTGTTCTAGGATGTCGGTAATGGGAATAATAATAATCAACATAAAATACAATTGCTAACTTGATTTTTCGCTAAGAGCCTGATAACGATGAGTGAGCGATCCAACTTTGCAACAAAAAATACTAAATGAGCCAAATAGAAAAATGATCATCAAAAGTACTAATGCTTCAACTTCACTCACTCTCAAAACTACTCACTGAGAGATACCACCTTAAAAAACTTGACTAAAGTGGGAGGACGGAGGACTAAATAATAGTTTAGAAAAAGAAGGGAAAGGAAACAGTTTTTAAAGTCAAGAAAATATACACTACTATTACATACCACATCCATATTATTACAGGATTTCTTGGTGGTAGTCTTGTTGGTGGTGATGGTCGCTCCGTGATGGACATTGTTGCTGTTGAACGCGAGTTAATAAGCTCCCTTTGCATTCTCCACACACGTCAGCCCTTTTGTCGGCGCAATAATTTTTCCACGGCCCATCACCATAATGATGCTCAGGAATACATTATAATTACAAGTATTCTCATAAAGCTGAATTAAAGCTGTATAACGCATTGGCATCCCTTCGCTTTTTTTTCGAAAAAAAAAGAGGCTTCTATGTACAATAATAATATTAATCATCCTCATCGTCATCATTTACAGATGAAGGGTATTCACTATTATGTGATATGGAGAGAGTCATTTTTTTTCCTGTTGCAACTCCAAGCACTATATAGTCACTGAGCATTATAAGCATTTCACAGCAGTAGGCCAAAATCATGCAAGGCGAAAAAAGGATGCCCAGAGAAGACGCAGGTTTAAAAAAATATATCGACAATATTATATTTTTGTATTCTGTTGTTGAGAAAAAGCCATATGCCAAGCCCATGATATTATGTGTTGTGTGTGATGTGATGTAGTTGTTTTCTTAGTTATTCAAAGATGTTTCGAGTGATAGTAATAGTTGTAATAATAATCAGTATGTATGTATACATGCATAGTTATTTCTCTCTCACACACAATATGATAATCCTCTCTACTTCTTATTCATATCGTTATCGTTTTATTGTTATTGTTATGATGACCATAATAATCGTTCTTGTCTACCTGACATTGCAGCGAGGTTTTGTGCTTGTGTGTGCATTAATATTTTTCATAAGATTTTCAGGATAAGAAAGAAAACAGTTTCTGCTTTGAGAGACACCTGGTTTACTCCTCTCTTGTCCATGTATGTTGATGAGAAGAATGATCAAAACTATTTAAAATGCACATTAAAAAATCCAGCCAAGCCTACTCAAGAAATATTATAATAGTCATTGTAATAATATTCCTGCATCTCTGAAAAACATCAACTATGTATATAAGTATACAAAGACATTTTAAAAAGGGGATTTTCAGGATGACTAAAAGAACATTAAATTATAGTCTTACAACCTGCAAAGCATATTTCTTATGGGTAATACGTATTTTGAATGAATATGTAAATGTGGTGTAACAAAAGAAAACACACTGATTTATGATGATTCGCTGGAATAGTTAGCTGGGAAAATGACAGCATTAAATGAGTTCTTCAACGAAATTGTGTTTTTAAATACACTCCGCGACTCGGGTAACATATAAATGGTTTTTTGGGCACAAAGAAAAATTCCTATTAAGCTCTTCACATTGTATAATTCAAGCTCCTCATAAATCCGGTTTTAGACTTACATAAAATACTAACGTATTCACAACTAAATGTAGATAGATATAACCACACTACGAAACACTTCTAAATCAAACATTAGCCGTGAAACTTATCGTCAGAATTGACTTATCCAATTGATTTTGTCTTTCTGGTTAGGAGAGTGTGAGGTATTTTTGTACATGACATCACGATCGTCGGTCTACAGGAAACGCGTTGTTAAGACTCTAAAGCTAATCATTACCGAGAAAGATTGCCCGTCGCACATACCACTAAAATTAATGGTAACTGGGTTCAGAAGGAAATATCTCACTATAATCTTGAGGAAAATGCCGGCACAAATTATAGTATGAAAGGCTAAGCTGAGCGGAAATAATTTTGGTTGGTGGGTAGTTTATTAAGGCTAAAAAGTAAATGCTGATAATTAAGACACGTTAGAACCTAACCTTATTGTCAATTTAGGTAGATAAGTACGCGTTTTCAAATGCTAAATTGATCAGCAAAATGTAAGAAGGAATACGACTAAATGTGTAGCACGAATCTAAGAAGAAGCCAGCCGGTCAGAAGAAACTCCGGCGGCATTTTAGTACCTCTTTGGTACTAAAAGAGGTTTTGGATATACAAAACTGCTTATTTTATTAGGAAAAACGTGTTACATAATTTGCCGTATAACGACCAATGATGATTCTGATCTCTGAACTGTGGTGGTGAGCATACAAAAAAAATATTTTTTTGCAAGTGGATTTTTACTCAGCGATTTTCCCTCTTATTATTACTATCTTGTTATGCTTCATTTGTACACCATGATTCATCATGTTGAAACCGTAAAAGAATCTTCACAAAAGACTACCTAGAAAATACCCTAAAACAAGAAAATGTGGAAACGAGATGATTTTTGCAAATAATGAAATTGATTCTTTCTACATAAACGCTTATAATATCTATTAAGATGCACAACTGGATCTGATTATATTAAAGATAAACGAGGACCCCATAAGTGGAATTAGCCAGCGGCAGGAGAATAACTTCTCGAAATGAATGTGGACAGGAAGGGATGGATCTAGTGATCATCATGGCTGTGTGGATGGATGCATCCTACATAAAAAATGGTTTACCTACTTGGATTGCATTGCAAGCCTCATCCTATCTTCTGCTCTTCTGCATTCAATGTGCAGACAAAATCTTTCTGGAAGTTTTACCCTACCTTAGGTTCTCCATTTTCTCGTTCTTGCTGGATTGGGCATGTCCTCCTCATCCTTGCTGCTGCTGGAAGCAGCGTGGCTGACCAAAGTTGTGTATGCGTACCTCCTGGCAAGCTTGCTTCTTCCCACCTTATTCATGGTCCGCGTTCAATTTGCCCACAAATGGAGAGAAAATATAAGACCTCTTCGATCTTCTCTTCTTCTCGCTTGTCTCCTCCATGTACAAAGCCATGAAAATCACACAACATGGACAAACTTGTACGTATGTTCATATACTTGATAGATCATGGTGCAAGCTGCGCATGGCATGAATTCCCACACGGACTGGTGGTGATGATGGTGATGATCTTGTTTCTGTGTAGCAAACTAGTATTCCGTTGTATGCAAGAGAATTCAGTCGTTGCCAGACTGGTACACTATCAGATTTCTCAGGTTGTCCGAATACACTTTTCAATGTATGTAAAGGTGTTACTGGTTTGCCTAAAACCATTTCTGATATTATTTATTTATCGATCGATAGGAAAACAAGATAGGAACCCTATCGCTTGATTGCGTGTAAAATGTCATTATTTGCATGCGGAGCTGAATTGAATTCAAGTTGGGATTAACTTTATGAAGTCATATGAAAATGACACTTGAAACGTGCAAACGAATTTGTGTTGGTGGGTTTCCTTCTGATAAATTATTTATTTCCTCGTAATGCGGCACAAAATCAACTACTGAAACAGACGTAACCGGCAATATTTATAAGATACATTGCAAGCATTTTCCTAACACATGCCTATCATCAAAATAAACTTATTAGCTCACGTTATTTTAGGCAGCCGAGTTCGAATTCAAATTAAATTTATTCATACCAATTTGAACCGTACTCAGATACAAAAAAATTCAGGTTTCAATATTTTTTAAAAGAAAGCTTGCTCCTTTAATTAAATCTTGACTACCATTTATTTTAATTCCTGATAATTAAGACTGAATCAATATTTTTAGTCTTTTGATGAAACGAAAGATTTTGCCTTTTTTTAAATAATATTGAGCCACCTCTTCCAATTTGGTTATACATGTTACAATATTTTAGTTGTCCGCATTCCCCGCAGTAATTCCCTTCACGAACGCATTACGCACACACAAAATCAACTACTGAAACAGACGTAACCGGCAATATTTATAAGATACATTGCAAGCATTTTCCTAACACATGCCTATCACCAAAATAAACTTATTAGCTCAGGTTATTTTAGGCTGCCCAGTTCAAATTCAAATTAAATTTATTCATACCAATTGGAACCGTAGTCAGATATAAAAAAGAATTAGGGTTTCAATATTTTTTAAAAGAAAGCTTTATACTTTAATTAAATGTTGACTACCATTTACTTTAATTCCTGATAATTAAGACTTTAGTCAGTATTTTTAGTCTTTTGATGAAACGAAAGATTTTGCCTTTTTTAAAATAATATTGAGCCACCTCTTCCAATTTGGTTATACATGCTACAATATTTTAGTTGTCCACATTCCCTGCTGTAATTCCCTTCACGAACGCATTACGCACATAAGAACTATAACTCAGTGTCAAGAAAATTTAAACTGCTCATATTTATTATCCACGAAAAAGTCGTATGACTGAAAAAGGCCATTTTGACTATGAAGGAACATTAGACCGTTATTATAATAGCTGGCAGTCCAACACGCAGTAAACTCGTAGCGTAATCTCCAGGTACTACTCCCATTATATCGTGGTCCATCCCTCCTTCTTTCCATCTCGCATAACATCACATCACACTTCACATATAAAATATAAAGATTGTTTCATTTAATTTAATTTACATCACATTTTACCCTTCTTCTCTTACGAGGAGACAAGATTTTATGGGGAAAACTTATGAGGCCATTATACGTATTATATGGCCACAAGTAAATAAACGGAGAAGAGAGAAGACCGAGTGTGTGCAGCATCCTTAATAACAAGAAAGATTGTCTTTTTGTATACTGATGGAAGGAAATTTCTCGACGAAGACGAGTCAAGTCCACTACTTTGCATTAAATTACAACCATTAGAGAAGCAGTTTTTGTTGGCTTGGATTACCAATAAATCCTTACCTTCTTCTCAAAAGAAGTGCTCATTCCTCTCTGCCCACTGCTTTTTATGTGCTTTCGTCTTTTTTAGTAAAAACCTAAGTTGACCACGTACATATAGGCAGATGAAAAGGAGAAAAAAAATAAGAATGGAAGACCATTATAGGATAATATATTGAGGAATAGAAAATATCTACAAGCATCATTTGCTCCTCACCACAATGGATCACTAGCTGTGAGTTGATGACTACTTATGCATTTTCATTTGCTCCTTTATAAGCGTTTTACCCATTACATTCATTATGCGTGCAGTGCATGGATCAGATCGTCGTCATCATCATCACTTCTCTTTTCAACTTGTTTAATGTCTACAAGTAAAAGAGAGTGGACTTCGTCTTTAAAAAAAACGAAATATGCCAAAGTGATATGCTCGTCAAAAAAAATAATGCTATTCCTGATAGCTCCATTCCAACTTTTGTTTATTTCTCCTGCTCTTCATCAGCCTCGTCTTTGACTTTATTTGGGATGCTCTAACTGTGCTTTACATTTTTTAGAGAATGTTTGCAGAACTGAAAGAATACGATAATAGTAGATATAATAGTAGTAGTAGACATTTACTTTTTTCTCTAGTAACTTATGCAGTGCTATTATTTTTATTATTATTATGTAGATAGAATTACTTTCCCCAAGAACGGAATGGTAATGGCTAAAATATTTTTTTGGGTGCAACTAACATACCTAATGCTGTATAGTCATTATAACCATATGCGCACTGGATTAATTTATCCCTGGTTATCTCTGCTTGGACTGGGGTTCATACTGCTAACTTGAGTTTCAAATTTCTTTTCATTTATTCCCTCCGTTCCAAAAGGTGACTCCCAACCTAAAAAAAAGTCACAGTCAATTTAATATTATTATTGTTATAATTCAGATAATAAAAGAGCATGGCCCATTATTGGCCAGAGTCAAATGGGGAGTGCTCCCTGGTGCAAGTAATTGCTCATGAACGAAAAAAAAAAGTTAATGTAGGCAAGCATTTTTCCCTTTCGGAAATAACGTCTCATTTACCATGGAATTTGAAAAATTCACCTGCCAAATTCATTCCAGCAATGGAATGGAGCAAGGTATGGCATGTGATAATGGTCTTTTGCTGGAGAAGGCCTCGAGATAGTATAGTACCATTAGTTGGCTAAACGTCAAGTGAAAATATTTGGGCAGGGCTGGAATTGGGTATTTTTGATCTCAAGGCACAGGTCACTATTGGTCGTTTTTTTCGTATACAATTACAATATTGCTCCGGAGTTTGCATGCTTAGGGTCAATTTCCTCGGAGAAAATCCTGCAAGAGGAAGTAATCATTCACCATCAGGGAACACATACTGAACAGCAGTATTGTCGTGAGAGCAGACAGTTGAAACGGAAAAGTGTAATTTGAAAACGCAAATGGGCCATTCATCAGCCCTCCAAAAAATGAAAGTTTGTGCTCAACCAGGATAATAACTACGCCCACTGCTGGAGACCTTATTTTCGGAGTTTTTTTTTTTCATTTATATATATCTGCGCAGCGATTATCTGTAATGTGGCACGACCGACATGAACTTCATATCTGAAATTACTTTTTTGATGTGTGATACAATGTTTTTGGTCTGTGTTTTTTTTTTCAACATAATCCAGTATCCAACGTTATCGATTCGAGTAAGCCATCATTACTTCAGAGACTACCTTCCTTCCATGATACTTTGATGAATGATATCAAACTATTTTATTCATAGTGAACAGACCTGCTGTCAGGAGAAATTGTGGGTAGCTAATGTGGTATGCATTTGCCTTTCCGAATGGTTGTGTGGGATTTATTATGCTATTTATAAATTGATAAGGGCTGTTATAAAGCATGACCAGGATGGAAATAGTATTTTATTTTATTTTATTAAATAGGTTCTTGGAAAAGGTTGAAAAAAATAAGACTGTTATTGAATTCATAAAACCGATAAGCTTTTATAATGATGAGGTCAAAACAGTAATGTTTATTAGCTTTCTGAAAATCGCAATAGAATTGCTCACGCAGTGAGGAAATGGCTTCCACTTTTTAGTTTAAAGAGGTTAATTAGCATTAAAATTCAATAAGAAATAATTTGCTAATATTTTTTTTTATTTTCAGATAAGAAACTTCTTGCCAACATAGATTATTGGGTTGTATTATACTTATCACGCATGCGGAGCCAACCAGCCTGAATTTATGGAGCAATATTCTTGCGCACAGAGGAATGACCTAATGC
>JAHZNF010000630.1:0-11459 GCA_027744215.1 Troglopedetes dispersus
CCCAAAAATCGAGTTTAGGTCTTCTACAGTAGTAATGAACGAAGGGGGAGGTTGGTTCCGAGAAAAGGTATAAATATATATATTTACTGGTGCATCAGCTCCTCACCACGAACGAGAAAAAGTAGAGTTTTACCAAAGCTGGAAAGTCACATACCCATATTATATGTAGTTGGAGCACACAAACCTATTTGACTCAAAAAAGGGAAAATGCAATGAAAATGCACTCGCTGTGCAGTTTAATGTACGACTTGTACATTCATGTAACATTAACGAGGATGAAAAGAGGAAAAATGTGCGGGCCGAGATGAAGGAAGGGAAAGTAGAGAAACGAAATAGGAGAGGTGGTACCATCATCATAAATATGTAAGCAGACAATATATAGATGACCCGGTGCAAAGTACAATTCGAAAAGATTCTTATCACTGGAGAGGAGACTGGTACTGTACAATATATTTAGGTTCACACTAAGCAGAGTAATGCTATTACCTTTTTATTATAGGTGGTCATCATTCTAGTTCTTTCGTTGGAAGTGGTACATGATCTTTGAGACATTTATTGTGATTTCCTGACACCCAAGGAAATGGGAAATTTTTTGAGGGAGAGCAGGAAGAAAAATGAAAATTACTTCAATGAGGAAAGTATAGGTGAATGGTACGTCCATTATCAGGGTGTTGCTAACTGCCGCAGTAGTAGGGTATTTGGCTGATTTTTTGGTTCTTTCCCGGGACGAGGTTGCTGTTCCTTCATCACCATCTTTAATCAATATCATCAGTATACGTATTCTGATGTGAAATGAGAGAATCCAAGGACGGAGCAAGTATTATTCCTGTGATAGAAAAGGAAAGAGGAAGTCAGGAAGGATATTTAATTCCGATTTTTTCTCCTTATCGGGAAAAAATCTTTATGAGGTTGACAGGAGTGTGACTGCTTTTTTGTTAGAAAATTAACTCAGGAATAAAATGCTGCAGCTTACTTACGCACTCAGTTGATATAACCTCACCGGTTCTTTGTTAAATTTGAAGTCAGGAGAATGCATACTTAGATAGCAATTTATACACTTTTACATAAAGCTCTGTAATTGGATTGTACGTATAGGAAATTTAATGAAATTTTAAATAGTTCATGATCTTTGTTGCAGAGCGCTGCATGAATTTTTTTTGTCAAACTCTACCAAAGAAAGGTCATAGCTTCCTAATCTATGTAAATATTCTTCATGCAGGATTTAAGGCTTCACTTCATATTCAAATTCAAACCATACTTATACATTAGCTTTAATCATGTACAGGTTGCCTCCTTTCGCTCACATGAACTGGCTTGCAATGATGACCAAAGATTAAACCGATGAAATGAAACTGAAATGAAAGATCGATGCCTGCCTCCATTTGTTGTAATTGTAACAGGGCCTGCAAATGCAAAGAACTATGAATTGTATAGACTCTTTTCTTTGTACACACTTCTTTTGAAAAACCAAAATGCACACGTTGAGTTGTCTGCAGTCTCTGCATTATATTATGTACTCTGGAGTATTGTAGTGATGCAGTATCAGACGTAACTGGTAGTAGTTAAATAGTACACTGCAAACAAAAGGGTTTTTGTTTCTCTTCACAAGTCGCATAAAAGAGGATTCTGATCCTACTTCTGGCTGCATGCTGAGTTCAAACTAGGATAGAGCAAGAGCTCTCTCATAATCAACGCTGTGTATATAAACCAAAGTCCGGAGGATTTCCCCAGGATCAAATGGGATTCCACTCACTTAATAATAATACTAACTAAACCTAACCTTAGCAAAAAATTCATCCAGTAATACCAAAGGATATGCAGTTATACTGATTACTTAACCAGTATTATTTCTAGTGCAAAGGATTGCAACTTTTGTGTGTGTGCGTCCTTGTGATGTTCTCACAGTAATACGGAGACAGAAAAGGGAGAATTAATAAGAAGCTTTTGTAATGCACAAAGTACTTTTTTCCGAAGAACGGACGCCTTGCTAACTGCTGTTAATGATCTGAACAGGTTTCCTGGTGGTATTCCCATCAACCCGTGAATTGAAATTATTCACCACCACGGAAAAAGTAATTTGGCGCACCTTCCTTTTAAAAACAGGAGAAATGAAAGGGCCATAAAAATATGATTTAGCCTGGAATAATAAAAGGGACAGATGATGCGCAAGACGATGCGGTGAACGGCGAGAAATCTAAGAATATAATTATTTCAGGAGATTCAGGAGAAAAATTTCCAGGTTTATGACTTATTTTTTGGGCGAGAGTAATTTGTTATAAAAATGTAGATAGGGAAGGAACACTCCAGATTCTATCATAAACTCATTATTGAAGTGTACCTCCCTGCGAAGAAAATTATATTAGGTTGAAGTTGATGACGCGAGCACATAAAAAGGTAGAAATCAAAAATACATTTCCGTATCATTAACCTTTCATGCAGGCACGAGAAAAAGTTGATGGTTTGCTTGCTTGCAGGAACAGCAGCGGATAGACAGGGGAACTTTTGCGAGTTTGACTTGCACTGACTGTGTGTGTGTGTTTACCAAGGACTGTTGTATCAGAAATGGGCTGGTGATGGAGTGGTGGATGGGTGGAATGGAATAAAAGGTTGGTGGATGGATGGGACGGAGTGAAAGTGGAAAAGTAATAAATCTTGACCGAGAGAAGTGAGCAAGGTCCATATAATATGCATGAATATGTTGCGTTGCTCTGGAGTGGTTGTGGCAAAGCCAGGATGCTAAGCTATGCCGAAGTGTGCTAGTAAACTGAAATGAGCAAAAAAAAAGTTCTTGTACGCACACAAACAGAGAGAAAGGAATAAAAACGGACACTGCGCTTGTTTGTAAAGCCGTCATCGATTTCCTCCCTTTCTCCTCAACGAACCAAAGTGACTGCTGACTGACTGTCTGTTACTTAAGTTTTTTTTACGAATGTGTGTGTGTGTGCTTCTATTTTTACTACTGCCAGAGAAGCAAACACAAGTTGCTTTGTAACTGTGTACATAAAGTTTACTTAGTCGCCTCTTTTGCCAAAAAAACCGCCAGACAAGGAAAAAGTGACGATATGTTGGCTGAAGTGGCCATGGGTTTTCACAGACTCTTGTTTTTCTTCCTTCGTTTTATAACACTTGGGAGACATTGATTGCCAGTTAGCGTGCCTTTTTCCTGCCATTCAGTTACACTTTGAAGCATTGTTTTTTTCTCTTCCTGTTTAGAAATACACGCACAGAAGAATACGAATATTATTATAAGACGATTGAATTGAAGAAAATAGCAAATAATCAGGATGTGTATTTACCTTTCTGTGTTTTTTTTACAAAACTTAAATATTTTACTTGTTGGAGTAACGTGGTGGGAAAGGTTCTTCACATAAAAAAATCACAAAATATTGTTGCGTGTAGTTTTCTTGAATCGTAAAGTAAACAAATATAAAACTCATATAAAAATCAACTTTGCTGGGTGACCGAGTGCATTTACAATAGCCGTAATTATAAACGGGTAAAATAAATGCAATATCAGTAGGTAATACCCAGAAGGCGAACGCGGCTTAGAGTTTGCTATAAGGCTTTAAAAAATAGAAAATGCACTTTAACTTACAAAATTTGATATTTACAAAGCGATTACTGAATTGCACACTTTGCCTCACTCACGCATTCTTCAAAATAAAATAAAACAAATATTTAAATTACTTACGTGAGATAACTGCAGAAATTTGTTAGTTTGCTAGGATTAACCCTGCTGCTTTCCTTTTCTCTCTTTAGTTGGTTTCGAGAGTTTTAGCACATTTGCGAAAATAACAAATGTGCCTTCGTTAGTTTCAAGCAACACAGCAATTTCGTAAAAAAGAAAGACGCTCTCAGTTCACTCATTTTATTTACCTCTAGTTAGGCGGGAACGGAAGTGTTTTTATGTTTTCTTTTCTGAAATGTGGCGAGGCACAGTATAAACAATGTATGCAAATGTAATAAATTTTTAAGACGCTTTTTACATTTTGATCACACACACAATGTCCAGTTATATGCTTGAAACATATAACTTGTTTCATGTCATTTCCTGGAAAAATTCTAATAAACATCATGAAAGTAATTTGGCATAACTGGAAAACTGTTACTCTACCTGTCGTTATCACCACTACTCGAAGGCTTTCTTGTTAGCATGTCGACTACATCACCTCGAGTAAAACCAAATTTTAGCACGGTGTATGGATTACCTTTAAACCACATTTGGCCAGCAGCCATAGCAAGGACTTAATAATCGGAGCACGACTTCTCAACTTTTGCACGCGAGTGGATGGGAAAGCAGCTTCTTGTGATTTGGTATACTTTTTCCAATAGACTGACCAGTCCAAAGTGAGAGTGTGGTTTACCTTTGCATTCTTGTAAGTTTCGAAACAATAAGAGAAACAAATTAGAAAGCTAGAAGCTCTGTAGAAAGGGAAGTAAATTAATTTTTGCACACTAATAAATCTTGATTATGTGTACAGGTTTATTGCGTCCGATTACTTCGATTGTTTTACTTAATGTCGCGGTTGTAAATTTAGATGGGTTTTGTAATTCCAAGAAGCGCAAAATTTGATGAAGTGCCCTGCCCTAACATTTCCTGTATGAAGAAAGGTTTGATTGTTTAGAATTGAGCGAGGCGGTTGACATTTCACAGACTTTTTTACAGTCAGACCTCCATGCCATAATGATAGATTATCGTGTTTACCGTTTGTTTAGCAAATTCTTGTTATCAAACAGGAAAGCTAACATAACCATTGGCAAAAATGGCTGTTATGAAGAAAGACTAAAATCATTTTTGCGAAACAGCATATTCGGGTAGGAAGTGGAAGTAATATTTACAGTAAAGCAGAAAAAAACACTTGCAAAGTGAATTATCACAAATTTGAGGTACATGGTTTAATTGTCATTTGAAACATAAATATGGCAAATGTTATAGTGCCCTGCCCTAACATTTCCTGTATGAAGAAAGGTTTGATTGTTTAGAATTGAGCGAGGCGGTTGACATTTCACAGACCTTTTTTATAGTCAGACCTCCATGCCATAATGATAGATTATCGTGTTTACCTTTTGTTTAGCAAATAATTCTTGTTATCAAACAGGAAAGCTAACATAACCATTGGCAAAAATGGCTGTTATGAAGAAAGACTAAAATAATTTTTGCGAAACAGCATAATATTCGGGTAGGAAGTGGAAGTAATATTTGCAGTAAAGCAGAAAAAAACACTTGCAAAGTGAATTATCACAAATTTGAGGTACATGGTTTAATTGTCATTTGAAACATAAATATGGCAAATGTTATCTTTCTACTAACTAAAGCACATAACTTTTTATTCGCTCCGGATTCTTTATTTTATTGGGCTTTGAAAATAAAAATGTATGATTATCTTGAATTTTAACGACTCTGTTTATTAACTAGATATAATGTTGGTATAGTTGACAAATAATTTGGAAAAAAAATATATTATGCACATAACCCTTATTTTCATTAGCAGGAGGGCGATAAGCAATATAAAGAACGCTATAAAGGTTTGCTTTTGAACGACTTTTGTAATTTTCACACTACCTGGAAGTTAGCCAAGAGAGCGAACGCTGCTCATTAAAAGACTTTTATTTTTTACCTAAATATTATTCTAAAATAGTCACTTGAATTTACATAATATTCTCATTAATACGGTGACATCGCCCAACGAGAAAATCTTTTAATGTTAGCCTATATGTCGAAACTATATGAAGGATGATTGGTTGAATGAAATATTGTGAGAAAAAATCCAACATTTGAGAAACCATTTTTTTTCGAAGATGAGACTAAATTATTATTTTAGAAAGAAGGAGCAGCACTGGAGTAGCTATTAACACTTGTCATCTCTTAAGAGCAGTAAAGCAGTCTGTTTCATAAGTTTTTGCTTGCACTGCAACCACGACTGCCATTTTCCCTAGGGGAAAACTTGTCAAATCATTATTACTGATCTCATTTTTTAGCCGGCTGGCCAACTCAATTAAACTTCGTTGGCAAGTGAAGTAATTGAGGAAAAAGGGGTTCCTCTAATACTCTCCATTCTTGCTATGTTACTTTCATTCCAAAACTTTCCAAAAAACCCTTTCCACCATGATGTACAAGCTTCCTATTTTTTTCCTGGGAACGTGGCTATTGGACCAGGAAAACGTATTGGGAAAGTGGTCGATTGGTCGTGGTGATATGATGGATGTGCATTGTGGCAGGCAAGAACAAGTACGGGAGAAAGGGATCCCTCTCGTTACTTCACCCTTCTTTAAGCTGTGATGGAAGCATGCAACATTCGTTTACAAACCGTTCCCATTCTACTTAGCACTTTGGTGACGTAACTGTAATACACTTATTGCAACCTCTCCAGTTTAAAAAATAGAAGAGGAAAAAGTCGCAAGTGGTAATTGGTTCATTTCAAGATAGAAAGAGGGAAAACCAACGAAGATGGATTAGACAGAAAGGAAATGGAGAAATAATTATGACGGACTGATTGAAATTTTAGTAACTCACAGTATGGAGCAAATACAACCAACATTTGGGTGTTGTAGAGCGGAATATCATTGGATTATTATGATGATGACAATGAACCCTTCACGAAGCTTCTTAAAGCGTTTTTTTTGGAAAATACACTTCGTCATCGTACATTCATTTGTATCTAGTAAACTCCCCTGCAAAATTCAATCTGATCTGCATAAACTTGAAAAGGGTGGATAGGCTAGCTCTACGGATGACGGGTTTCTTATCAACAACAAATAATCTGCACACCACCACCGCGACAGTAACTACTGGAGCGGCAAGAAGAGAGATGAAATCTTGATATCTGGTAGGGAAACACGTGGTCCACATCTATTCATTCAGAACACCACATCTTAATAATCACCCAGTCAGTTTGCTTCTGCTCAAGTAAGTGGCAACTGTCTCTTATAAGTACTGATGTGGTTGTCCTGTAAAAAGTGAAATGGAAGGAGACTGAGACACAAGCACACGCTGTTGAAACTGATTCGATTAAATACGATGATTCATCTCCTTTTCTTGCTGTCATTTTCCCCTTTCATGCGACTCCCCCGTTTCAATGATACTGAACCATATCACAGCATTATTTCATTCAGTGTTGATAGATTCTTCTGTCGTCGCCGTTGAAAAGCCATTAGCTCTTGGTTAAACGCAATAATAAGTCAGCAAGTTTGATTTCAAGATGACAGACATTTGAGACAATAGTAGTTAATGCCGCATTTCCACTGGTCTAGAAACTGGATTATAAAGATAGTGTTCGGATACTATAAAGTTGCTGAAATTAGGCTTTAATATCACATATAAAAATAAAAAAATCGTTCAAAACATCTGCTGCCGGGACCGTGCCTTTTCTTGAAAATTCATATATGCTTCAGATAAAGGTACAGCAATTCTTAATTGTTAATGATCCTTCATGCGCTCCTTTGGCATATTATGGAAATATTTCCGTGAAAACTTTGGTGGCTTACAGCAGAAATTTAACTCTTTGCATTTGAATATTTGACGTTTTTCTACTTGAGAGATAATCATTTCCATTCACGAAAGGTTATCTAATTTTACATAATGTCGCTAATAAAATCTGGGCATAACTTTTTGTGGGTAGATAGACAGGTTCATTTTACGTAATGTACTTTCAATAATTTTTAGTATACTATCTCCAGAAAGGAAATATGAAGAAGTTTGTATTTTTATGGCTACAAATATTCACGCGTTGGAGCCTGTTGGAAATATGCTACGGAAGCCTTTTCTTGAAAATTCATATATGCTTCAGATAAAGGTACGGCAATTCTTAATTGTTAATGATCCTTCATGCGCTCCTTTGGCATATTATGGAAATATTTCCGTGAAAACTTCGGTGGCTTACAGCAGAAATTTAACTCTTTACATTTGAATATTTGACGTTTCTACTTGAGAGATAATCATTTCCATTCACGAAAGGTTATCTAATTTTACATAATGTCGCTAATAAAATCTGTGCATAACTTTTTGTGGGTAGATAGACAGGTTCATTTGTATGTATTTTCAATAATTTTTAGTATACTATCTCCAGAAAGGAAATATGAAGGAGTTTGTATTTTATGGCTACAATATTCACGCGTTGGAGCCTGTTGGAAATCTGCTACGGAAAGCATTAGCATCGCCGGCGAATTCAAGTGAAAATTGCCCCGATTTTGTTTTTCGATCTAAAATCAAGCAGAAGAAATTGTTCTTTCCCTTGGTTTCAAGTTTTTCTTTGCTGATCTGATCAGATAGTAAACTGGGGTGTTGGGTAGACTGTATTAATAGAAAAACTTTTTTCAAAAGTTTTGAGCCCGAATAGGCTCATCTATGTCATCCATAACACTCGTTGTTCGGCTAATTTTACAGATTATCATACAAGCGTTAAGACACGTACCAGTGGTAGTGAGTATAATGAACCAGTCTGAATAAATAAGCAATAAGACACAACGCACTTTTGATGACGTCCTAATTACATTCCCTTTGTTCATTCTGTTTTAGCTAATGTTTTATTGTTCAACAACGTTTTTTTCTGAAAATCCCAGATCTTGTTGACGAAAAGCCTAAATTATATTATGCATTGGAATGTTTATAAAAAAGGCCGGAGATTCGGCGCTTGTTTATTTACGAAAGAGAGGAAGGAAAAGGCGGATTATTGATGTGGAAATTTTAACAGGGGAATAATAAAAAGAAGTCAATGAAGCTGAAAACAAGTCGCATGTGGAATTTCAATGATGTCAACACTACCATGTTGTCGTTTAGCCAGAAAAGAATTTTTAGAGAGAAAGAGCGCCATGCATCACAATAGCAGAGAACAGGGCTGCAAAAGTAATGCCCGCTTGTAGCACGAATTTCACCAGAAGGCATTCTCCACACATATTCCAGCATTGCTTACATGAACGATGGTAAATAGGTATTTATAAAGGAAGCAGGGAATGATGTCGGAATGTCGGAGGGACAAGCATTACTCGCAATTTGGAAGATAACTTGGCAACTTCCACCGCATATCCAATGAAATGCGTCCTACCAAAGCGCCAAAAAAAAGCAAACCAGCGCTAATAGCAAAAAAAACTTTAGACATTTGCTAGAGTAGGGAGCATTAATAGTGGCAACCGAAGTAACAAAAACATCAGAGGAAACTTTCTCAGCTATATCCCTTGGTAAGCGTTCTTTTTTGCCTTTGGTGCCATTTGCTATATCATTTTCCTTCGTTTTTTCTCGCCATTATATTCTTCTTTGATATTTATGTGCTCACTCATGCCTAATCTAGTAGGATATCTGCGATTATGTGACATGAAAGAACAATTTAAGTCAGAAGAAAGTGGCTAAATAAGTAGTGTGCTCAGAAGGCCAGGGCACAACACACGAGCAAAAAAACAATAATACTTAACGTTATCTGGTGCATCACAACAACAACCGTTTTCTCTTTTTTTAAAGAGTAAAATGGCAAATAAACATTGTGTAACTCTTTCTTGTCTCGTTTCCCTGTTTATCCTTCCTCCTCCAAAATGGTTAATCCCTGATTACGCAAAAGAGACCTCATGAAACACTAGAAGGTTTAGAAGGTTAACTAAAAAATAACCCCTTCCTTTCCAGAGAAAGTCTCGGAAATGTTTCTTCCATATTTATTATTCTTTTCATACCTTCACAACATTATTTCCTTTTTTGACAATATTCAACCGTCTCCTGGAAGACTGTCCCATGAGATGTGTATTTTTTGGAAGACCGGCAACTTGTTTTCCCATTTGTCTTCTGTATCATCCTGAATCCTGACTGGATAAACACGGAGATTAAATAAATTAACGGGTATCTCCTGAAGGCTTCCTTTTTTCGGGGGATTTGTGTAGGTGTTTTACAGGAAGAGGAAATTCATAGAGAGACTATTGATTCGTCAATAAATTATTAACCTCCCCGCGCGCCAGCATCAGTGAACTGCATCATCGTTTCGATTCCTCTTCGCGAGCTCATCTCAAAATTTACACGTGCAGAAATCCCTTTGGCTTTTCATAAAAATATAGATTACACCATGTGTTGTTGAGGAGTAGCTCGTAACTCTCTGCAGCTTATAAAAATAATGTGACAGTCTGTAGTAATCGTAATGATGACGGTTGATATTTTTAGGAATGAATTGGGGGAGCAGGGGAGCCATACTGTCGGACTTGTTTCTGAGTTGAGGAGTAGCTCGTAACTCTCTGCAGCTTATAAAAATAATGTGACAGTCTGTAGTAATCGTAATGATGACGGTTGATATTTTTAGGAATGAATTGGGGGAGCAGGGGAGCCATACATTGACTGTGTGAAAAGGGTGCAAAGTTATTACAATGTCTTTGATGTGTACATATGTGCCCATTAAATAACTAATACACTATATACTGACTCGTTCAAATCTGAATGCCGAGGAAAATTAGCTTTTTACGGAGGAGAGGGATGCACAGTAAATCTGAATTCAGCTTCTAAAGGGTGAAAAAGAACAAAGGCCGGAGTAAAAAGGTTTATACAGATTCGCCCACGTTGTAGGCTTGTTATCAGTCCTGCTCAGTTACTAAAAAGGGAGCTGGGCTGGTGTCATTTTCACTATGAAAGTGTCTTTGGGGAGGCTTCAATCATTTTTATTATCATATTATTATTGTGCGTGCGACATGCATAAATGCACTCAAATGTTTGCTACACAAGCAATGCTCTACGTGATCCGACTTTCTACGGAACTGCATAATGTAGTATTGCAATCACATCTACGTAATAAACTTATTGCTACAAATAAATAGAGCAGCAGAGGTACATGCTCCAGTGTAATTTATGCGCATATTATCTATTAATACACAATATGGTTATTTTCAGAAATTTTATGCATTCCAAACCAGTTCACCTTCAGCTCGTCACAATTTGCTGGTATATACTCGAGGCAAGTACGTGATCATTCCTCATTCGCGGTTGAAATCCTTAACCACATAATGGAATGCAGTTTGTATGTTGTTATGAGATAATAATTTTATCCATAAATGGATATTTGTGAACTGTTTCGTGAATGTGGAAAATAACATAATGTATGAAGGTCGCGTGTGTTCCACCCTCTTTTTAGGTCTGCAATAATGTTCGATAAGAATAATGTGTGTGCACATGCCTCTTTTCAGGTGACTTCATTTCCGAAAAATACTTAATCTAAAACTCCTCAACAACCTTGAGAATCTTTTATTTCTTAAAGGTTTGCATTATAAACACTACGTAAATATGAATTCAGTTTTTTTGGATAATGTAATAGTCTGTAGCGCCAGTGCAGTACAGGGGTCGCAGAACTGGATCAAGATTAATAGTAGCTTTGTATTCTTCACTTCCAATTGAGGAAACAAACTTTAGCATATCACTAGTAAATATATTTTCAACTCTGGGATAAGGTGAAAGAATATCAAGGACAATAATCGAATGCATTTTTTGGCTTTAAAGAAAT
>JAHZNF010000631.1:0-10236 GCA_027744215.1 Troglopedetes dispersus
AGAAGGAAAGTCAAAATGGCGCGATCTGGATGATCTTGATCTATAACGAAATCATTAAATATTTTTTAGACAACTTTGTATTTTGTGTTAGTGATATTTAAATACTTTCACTTTCAAAAAGACAATAAGGCACGCACGACAGTTATAACCAGGACAGGTGCTATCATCACTATTACCATTGTTGACACAGTATTCGTCAAGATTACAACGAAACCCACAGTTGGGATGACCGTCACATAAAAGGGATCCTCCTTCCTCATTCTTTTTAGGAATGCACCGGTAGCGTTGATCCACAATTGTCTTCACAGAACCTTCCCTCAAATATTTCAAGTGGTCACATGCAGTGTCATCATTTTCACAACAAAAATGATTTTTGGGGCAGTATGCACATTTCGAGGTTTCTACGGAATAAAATGATTTTCGTTTAAAATGCATTTGGATCAAAAAGCAAATGGATGAGAAAAGGTTACTTTTATGGATACCATAATAAATAGTGGCCACGAGGAAAGCTGACATGTTTTTGTTTGCCCAGTTTCCGGTTCCAGTTATACTCACAGATTTCTCCCCGTCGACGAAATAACTTACGGACTGGAAGCTATCCACAGCATGGTCCATATTTATGCACATCAACTTTTGTTGATTGTTCTCCTAATGCCAATCATATTATTAAATAAAATCGTGGCTACTAATTTAAACTTTATTGTATTTTGAAATTCGTTATTTTGTTTCACTTTACCCCTTCAATCAATAAATTCGGTTGAGGACCCTTCTCATGATACATACTTGAGCTTCCTCTTTCCCTGCGACAATTCATTTTCTCAAGAACAACACTAATGTAGTAATTTAGCTTGTGATCTCGATCTATGTCGAAGTGATACACTATGGCATTTGACTTCACCGAAAAATTAAATGATGGTTTGGAGACCGGGTGCAAAATCCGGCTAATCACTAGTTGTGATTCAGTTCGGCCGGAAGGAAGGTGGACACTTGTCTTTTGATTGTTGTTGCGCATATCCCCAGGCTTGTAATATTTGGCTGAGGATCTACCACGAGGTAATGGATGTGAATCAAAAAATAAATATTTCTTTGCTAAAACTTCGTAAGATTTGTGTGGGATCTGAAAATTTTCACTTTTGCCCATGTTACTGTCATCGTTTCCAAAATTATTAGTGGTAGTAGTAACATTGCTTTTGTTGTGCTCAGTCAGTAATACAAAGGAAACTTCTGATGATGAAGCATTGTTAACCTGATTAGATTGTCGTAGTAAGTTTGTGCTCTCAACTTTTCGGATTGTGGCCAAAAAATTTTCAGCGATGTCAAGCGAAGTTTCAAACTTTTCCTCACTCTCGCCAATATCAACCAGATTCTCCTCGGAGACTTCGTCAATCTTGGAACTTAATAATGCACCCTTCACAGCAAAGTTCCTAAGGAGGAGAATATACACAATGAGGAGAAGCATCCTTCTGACTTTTTCTGTGCCTTTGGCCATAATTGATTGGGTGTTGCCGAGACAAAAATGAGAGTCTTTTAAAAAATTTATAAATGGAAGCTTTCCCTCTGATTTCAATTTTGGCAAAATCGCTTAAAATGCAAATCCATCCGGATGGCACAAAGAGTGAAAAAGATCAATATATTTTATGAGCAAGAATGTGATCTCGAAATAACGATCCTATGCTAAATAAAAATTCACTTTTTAGCGTGTTGGTGGAACGTGTCCCTTTTGAATTACAATTTCACTGAAGGATATTGCTTTTCCGTGCAGCAGGGCTAGCAGATTTCTTATAGGAACACGTTTGCGTTCCAGCGGATGTGACAACGATGATGCTCCAATTTTACTCTTCAGGTAGAAACTTTTTTGTTTCGTTTATCTCTTTAATGTTCACCATGTTCTTCGCTGTGTTTACCATTGTTCTATCAGCAGAACACCACCAATCAGAAAACGAAAGTAACAACTGTAAACAGAAGATTATTGCAGGTTCAAAAAAATTTTCTTTTTTTGCATTTGTTGGATGTTGGTTGGTTGGCGAGGTGGTCTTTTCTTTGCTTCCCTCATGCATTTCATGATTCTGGATATGTTTTACTCTAAATGAGATTTTACTCATGTCGATCGATGAGTAAACCTCCAAAAAACGTTATCTTTTGTTGACACACTACCATATAGTTTAGGTCTTAAGCAGAATAGGCAACGTTGCGTGCTCGAAAAAACAGGAATCAGCAGAGAAGAACATTAATGAAAATGCTGATTTGACAAGAGTCAAGTGACGTGATTTTTGTTCATTACGGTTAAGTCGTGCATGCATGATTGTATCTTGTATGGATTACGTCGAGGCAAGAACATTAACTTTTACACTGTGTCCGCCTTGATGAATTTAGCTGGCGTGAACGGATATGAGTTACATAATATATATGAAAGTAATTAGATCCAAAAGTTTCAGGAACATTTGCAAGTTTGGCGTTCGACTTCAATTGGGAATTCAGTCGCATATTACTTGTTGTTTACTCCTTGTTATCAGGATGTTTAGGTTTGATAAGAAGAATATGTATGCGTTGCTTTTCTCAGAATGCTTCACAAGAGTGGCAACGAGTCACCGCAATTACTGGTTCATCAAATCCAACAAAACATTTAACTTTTTGTTTTTGAACTCTAGTGATTTAATAAAAACTGTGGTATTTGAAGGGTATCACAATTTCCTAAAAATAAATGTTCCACCTAAATCCATTATTAGTTGGTTGCGTGATAGTAGTACTTGTCTGACTGGTTACAAAAAAAGTCATGCCAGCTTCTTGCAAATTATTCTAGTTTCGCTGCGGTTACTAAAAGTACATATATAAAATGACTGAATTATATCTAAACTTCCGGTTGCACTTCTTCTTCTGTCGCTCTTCGTGTTCGTGGCGGCATTTTCAGTTCATCTGGAAGATCATCATAATTTGGTGGTGGGTCCTGCATGTAAGCCAGATTTAAAACTCATTAAATTCTAAAATACTCCCTTTTAGGGAAATTTATTTTTAAAACCCAAAGTTTTGGATCTTACAACATATACTACAGGCACAGGAGTGACATGCGGATGCTCCTCATTATTGTTGTTGTTATCATATGTGGCAGCATTTCCATTTCGGCGTCTCCATCTCATTCTCCGATGGTACATTAATGTGAGAAGGAATACGACCGGAATGAGAATCAAGAGGAAGCCGGTCAGCACCATCATCAACAAGTATTCAATATTTGTCCAGACGCAGCCACCTTTGGAAAATGAATAATGCAACTAACGTAAAATTCTAGTCACTTCTATAAATCCTCAAATAACGTTTGGGGACAAACTTATGATAGAAACGCACCTTTGGAATCACCTGGATCGTATATAGGATAAGAGCACATTTGAACTTCATTGTCCTCATCGTAATCACACCCGCAGTTGGCCACGCCATTACAAAAGAGATCTTTTGAGATGCAGCGATTCTCGTGACCCGCTTCGATCGACTCTTTTTCGGGACATCTGCAAAGAGCCATGCCATCCGGACAGAAGTCTTCGATATTTTCATCAGCTTTACATTTAAAAAAATAACCAAGTAGGTAATTGTCACAATGTGAAATTTAAAAGCCAGGCTAATAATGGAAAGCCGAAAAGTCTGCACACGAAATAATTCAATTACCACAGCGTACAATTGTCAAAGTAAAGAGTGAGCAAAATGTCCGCCCTGGACATGTTCCACCTTCCCGTCATGTTGATGCACACATTAACATCTGTATAAATGAACTCGCGGTTGTATTGATACTGGTAACTTGATTTCCACGTCTCATTGTGCACAATGGTGGTGTTATCGTTGGGTTTGAACTGTTAACACAAAGAAATAATTATTCACACTTGAAAACTTACACGTAACATTTAAAAATCAAGTGAACAAATCATTTGCTTCAAAGGTGCCCTACTGCCATAATGTGAATAGCATCCTGGTCTCTTAAGTAGACATTTCGAGGAGCAACGGCAATCCCAAAATGGCGGTGATGTGAAGCCTTTTCTTCAGGAATATTATCGAGATATGTAATCCAGTAATGGCAAGAATAGCTCGAGGCAGCATGAACGTGGTAGCTGGAGGGATAGTGCAGTCTTCCTTGTGGCGTCACTTCATCCAAGGATACTTTCTTCATCACAGTTATGTCACCAGCTGACCCCGATTCTTAGTTATAAAAAAATTATGTAAGACGACTCACCTGATAATAAATACCTCGCCATGCCCCCTATATATGTACCTATACTACAAATAGTGGAAGTAAATTATATTTACCGAGTCCATTGATGCTGGAGATTATTGAGAATACAAGGAGGGCTCCTATGGCCAAAATTGATATGCAGTAATCACTCTTATACATATTTATTGGAGATGCTCGGGGAAGAAGGAATCTAGTGCGACGTTACCCACAAAAATAACCTTGACTTGGCGACCTTCCTGATGAACCTGGAAAGATGTCCACCATCCTGGCTGTAGCTGCTAATACTGTCAATTTTTGCGTCATATTCCTGGCTTTATTACTTATTGCCCTTCGTTTTCTCCCTCATAGGACACAATTAGTCTCGGGATCAACTTTTATCAAGTGACTGATTTATCGGAGACAGATTCTTATCTAAAGCCACTCATTACACCCCTGCTCACATTTGTACTTCGATGCACGCCTTTTTTATTATATGGGACCGTTTATATGTTCAAAGGGAATTTTGAAACCACTTCTATCTAGAACAAGATCAATTTGCTAACTTGAGCTTATCATGTTTTGCACTCTGGCTCCGAACAAATTACAATTGTGCTAATTTTCCACATGTTGAAAGTTAAGCATTTCAGGTCTCTCAAGTAGTATTAATTTGGAATAATGAACCCGATTGCATGTTTAACGAGATGGTCGGGATGTCCAGTTCAAAGTGTGTAAAAATGTCGCATTCAACCAGTTCTACAATTTATGGCTCAGCCACCAGGATTTTACTAGATATGTATGTTAAACTAAGTATGTTCCACAATTCGTATTTAGAATCCGTCCCTTTTCTCGGATTTGATTCTGTATAAACTTGGTATGGCAAAATGATAAGCTGAAAACGTATAATTCATTTTTATTGTTATGTTTTTTTATAAAAATAACTCGCGTGATTACATCATCAATAATTTTCCGTTGCTTAAAGCTCCTGACTCGTTCATCAAAAAGGTAACAATCAAAAGTTGCATCTGAGTGAATGTTGGCACAGTTGTTTTCACAAAACTAGATAAACAGTATTCTTCAGAGTATCATCCGACTAAACACAATCATAATTACTAGTTTAATAGGAACTGCTGCAAAAGCGGAGAAGTTGATAGAGGTTCCTCCACCTGTACTCCCCAGTACTGAGGTTGGCTCTGAAGGGTCCGGAGGTGATGGTCTTGCTGGAGCGTCACACGATGGAAGGGAATGCTTTTCTAAAATGTCGGAACCTCGTGTTGGACAAAATAACTGTGCTTCCTCGTCTAAACATCCTATCCCACAGTTTGGGATGTTGTTGCAAGTCAATTTCCATGGGATGCACCTTTTCAATTTGGGACGGATTTCGGGCAACTCTTCATCCAAACTCTTGACCGGCCGGGGATTTGGAAATGGATAGCAAACGCAAGGAAACGATTCTTTTGGACATGTACCGTCATTTGAGACGTCTACAAAATACAGTATAACAAATTATTACAGAAAAATAAACTGTAAAGGGTTTTTCACTTTTGTGGTGTGACGTGACAGACCTTGGTAAAGTGTGGCTATTATTATCACGCTGGACCGAACCCAGCGTCCTTCAGGAATGAGGACGATTTGGTTTGCTTGAATGTCCTTCAGCTCATGATCTGCCGACCTTGTCGAAGTGGTCACGTTGACCTGCCAAATATCTGTTTTAATGCTGTTGGGGTCACTCTAAAGATAAATAAACATGTGTCAATAAATGGTTTTCCGTAAGAATTATACAATGTTTGTTGAGAGAAATGTTTGCTTTACATGAACTATTTTCAGCCTGTCGTTGGCACTCCCATCGCAAAGCTGCATAGACATCAACTCCAGACTTACTTTGTATGGCGACACACCTGGCTCCACTACTTTTGGCGGATCTACGTTCACAACGATGATTGTGTTGGAGGAGTCAATTTTAATTCTTGCATTTGGGCTGAATTCGTTTAAAGTGAACTCGTCTATATGAACAGAATCAAATATGGAGACAAATAAAGTCTTACTCGTGGGTGCGGAGCCCTCATGGGATTGGCGTGCCGACGTGAAGCCCAAAGTTACAATTAAAAATACAATCACACTCCCGAGTAAAATATTTAGTCGTGGGTAGAAAACCATTTTCAGTTTTTTTGTCAAATTAATGTTTAATTGAAGATAATTTTTTTTACACTTAACAACTTTCCCTTTCATCTGAGAAGTCTACAGAAATTCTCGCAAGACAATATGAGGACGCACGCACACACCCGTTTTTTTCACACATAACTGGTTATCATTCAAACACACAAAATTGGTTTTATCCAGAAAATAACAAAACTATGACACGAGTTCGTTTCTCCGTTCGTACTTTTTTTTTTTAAAATCTTTCCTCACATTTCAATCTTGAAACACAAACAACCTCACGCACGTTCATGTCATTCTCGAAGTGGAAAACTAATAGAGAAATGGTCCATTTACGGTTGTGTACACAAAACACACAACCTTTTCAATTTGCTTAACTTCCTAAATTAGCCAATTCCTTTGACTTGATTATTATTTGAAGACTATCGAGTCACACACATGCACAAACCCAAGGAAAAAATTTATTTTATGCACACACGTTGTTCTCTATTTTTTGCATGAATAGCACCAACAGCATAAATAGTTGCTTTGCACAATAACGTGTGCGTCTTTTATTTCGCTAAAAAAAACTAAACGCACGTTAGTTGTTCTTCATGGTTCACTCTTTCCTATTTGTGTGAGTGTGTGTTTGTGTGCAAAAGTCGAACAAATTTGCCTCAATTTGCTCTTCTTGTAAAAATGTTACATCTTTGTAACCCGATCGGTAAAAAAAATAGTCTTGTCTTCTCACTCACCAACCACACAGTTGTGTCAAGTCAAAGTCATGTTTTATGATGAACGCACACAACCACACTGAAAACAGATTTTTTTTCGTTGGGTTTCTCTCAAGACGATTCTTTTGCTCAGAGACGTGAATGATAATGGTAATATTATGATGGATAGCTTTTTACAAAAAAAGTACTTGACATTCCCCGAAGACGTTTTCCCTTCTTTTAAGTCAATAAATCACACAAAAGGGAAATCAGGTTGGGCAAAATGTTAACCGAGCCTTGTTTCGCTCTTTCACAGAAAAAAAAGTAATTTTGTTCGCACCATAAAAATTGAATAATAATAATAATGTTACATCAGATCACCACCATATCGCTCTGAAATCAACCTCGCATACCTAAACTAATGCAAAGGGGGATAAGACAAGGCAGCCGAGCAGTAATAATAACAACAGCATTTGTAGGGTGGGAGATGAACTACATATATATTATTTTTTGTTTCAAAATTACATCTTCATTTTTTGAGTGTGTGTTACAATACGTTTCAACTTATCAGCAAGCGGCTTGTGTTGAATGAATCGGGAAAAAAGAAGCCAGGTCGAGAGTCACATCACCTCTTTTCTTTATTTTCAAGTCGGGCTGTTTGCATCTGTGTTTTTGGAAAGGAAGGTCGTTCAATTTCCTACGTGATATACTTATCGTTGTAACATTAAGCGCACCCATGTGCCGTCTCTGTCCAATTAATGGGAAGACTCTTATCATGTGTGAGTATATCAACATGGCTAATCTGCGCATCCTTAAAATACTTGTGTGAACAGATTTAAACAAGAAATGAGAGGAAAAGTTGTTAGTTACTTTAATTTTGGCAATGAAGCGTTCGCGACATACACACATGTGTGGTTTAAAAAATTACACTCGTTTGAGGAGCGTGTGTGCCTTTGCTGCAAAATTACAGTTTGCCATATGCCACACATTATCTTTATCTTTTATCCTAATTGCATGCGGTTGTTCTGCTGGTACAAAATAGAGGAGCGATATGAAACACTCTTTTCTCTTTTGCAAACATTCCAATTCCAATATATTGTATAACAGGATAGATCTGCGTCTGTACAACGGAATATCGAGTTCAGGAATTGAATACCAATTGTGTGCATCTTATACATACGAGTAATATATCCGTTCGCAGCCTTTGTTACGGTAGTTTTTGCCAGATCATTCTAAACAGTGCACTTTGTCACTTTTGTGTGCATAATTGGTAACATAAGACGTTTGAAGAAAGACGATACTTGTGGTGTAGCCAAAAACCAATTATTATCTCGGTTTAATTAGCTGAAAAGGATATAATATGCTTGTCTTTTTCTTCTTGAGCATAATGATAAATGTAAGATATTTTCTGGTTTCCAATATTATTTATTTTTGTGGGTGGTTGGTTAGTGGTTATCCAGAAGAAACAAATGTTATTTTTGGAAGTGAACTGAATTGAGAGGGGTACGTTTTTCGTGTAATTATTGAAATGAATGTACAAAATCATTATGAAAACGAGTTCGTCAGTCAGTTCATATATACCCAAAAAAAATATGACTACACATACGTAATAATTAATTTCAATACTTTGTGTTTCAATGGGTCAGACGAGTCTTAATTTTACGTTGGATTGGAAATGAGGACCTAATAATGGTTAGAAACAGTAATGTATTTTCAAGTACATTATATTGACACGGAATGATTGATGATGGGTCAGATAAGATATATAACATTAATTTTTTTTGTGAGAGAGTGCAAGTGTGCATAATTAGCCTGTCGTAAATTCTGCAATCCTAGTTCCGAAGTGTGAATTTTCACCCTGTCCTTTGGTAATTTTGTTGGCAAATAACTAACGTATGCAAAACTTACATAACTTACATTGTTATGACCTATCTGTTCAATGCTACAAGTATGTACGTTAAGTGGTGATGATGATGCTGCATTTTTATGAATTGACGCAATACATGTAGTAAGGTAAGGTGTCCCTTTTCTCGAAGGATGCAATTTATAGAAATTACGATTGCTAATTTATTTCTTTGAAAATTATACAGTATAATACACAAAAATATATGTACACGAAAGCTTATCAGTTGAATTATTACCACGAAATATTTACACTTTATACACACAATTACTCCCGCACATATCACGCAATTAAATCAAACACACTCACACACATCAACCCAGGTTTATGAAGAAATCCGGAACTACATTTTTGTGCATAATTAATATTTACAAAGTTCTTATAAATATATTCCTCGTTACAGGCAAACAACAGCTATGAATGTACAATTTATTTTTTAAAACGTTAACGATAATCCGGCGGGTCTTCCGAAGAAATATTTGAGCTTCTCCTGCTGCTCCCATTACTCCTGGTTTTTACATCTCCATAACTGGGTGGTAAGTCTGACCTCTCCTCCGAAGTGGCAACACTGTTGCATGAGCACTGGAATCCCGCATTTTGAACTCCAATTGATCCTTCCTCGCTTGAGTTATCATTGGTCACGATGACTTCAGGAATGTCTCCATTTTCGGCGCCTCCTTCAGGGTCTTCACTGCTGCGCTGCTGACGATCGGTTTGCGGAAGGGTATGTACCGCTTGGCAGAAGCAGGGTGGGGGTTCTTTGATGTCATAAACCTCGTCGTATGTTGGTGGATGGTCCTGTGTCAAGTAAAAATAAGAAATGTGAGCATTTCAAAAAAATAAATTTGTGTTAAATCACAAATTGTAAAAATTTTACATTTGGTGGCGGGTCACTTGTGAAATCTCCACGCATATCAGTAACTCTGGCTTGCGCAAGACGGAGCAGCCGAGCTCTTTCTAGGGCAACATTTCTCCGATGAAACAAAGCAAAGACGATTGCCGTCGGGGTAATGATAAAGAGCACAGCTATGGCCAGACTGGTCAGCACGTAGTTCCATGTTAAGCACACCGCTACAATTAAAAAAAAACGATTTGAAGAATGAAAACATTTCTGGTGGAATATTTTCTGTCCACCGATTGATTTTTTAATGCAAAGATCTTACAAACACATGGACAATAAGTGTCTGGATAACACACTTCTTCCTTCTCGTCTGAGTTTTCTATGCTACCACAATTTGGTTGTCCATTGCACAGCAATCTCTTCGGGATGCATCGCGATGTAGACGAGCTCCTGG
>JAHZNF010000632.1:0-15454 GCA_027744215.1 Troglopedetes dispersus
CTTCCTTATTGTGTAATGATAATAAATATACTTGTAAACTTCATATCAATGTGCACCCCATGAGGGACTAAAATTCCTCCAGCAAGAATCCAGTTCTTAGATACAAGCAAAGAAGAAAATGAGAGACGACGCAACATATCAAATTCACAGTTTCATCTTACAGCGCACTTTCGAGAAACTTTGTAGAAGAAGCTACAATCAGGCAAAAGCGTTAAAACAAGAAGGATACGTATTTTCCAGCTAAATTATGCTCTTTCTTTTTATAGATGCAGACGTAAGATACTACTCGTAATATCTCCAGAAATTTAAGGCAACCACAATAACATGTACGCTTTCCACTATAAAAAATAGTCATTATTATCAATATTGAGTATCATTATTTTCGTTGTGAATCATGAATGAGAAGAACATGTCGCGATTATAGCAATGTTATGATGACCTCTGCCCTGTTCACACAGTTTTTTTCAACAGTCCCGTCATTACATGGCCTTGCTATCGTGGAGCTATCAGTGTCTCATCGTCAGAGTAGTATTTTGCTGCAGAGTAGATCTTTCCAGTTTATGTAAATTAGAGTCAGTATAATAATCGACGCTTCCTGTTTTACAAATAAAATCCCTTCGCTTCAGGAGATTTTCTTAAATTCTTGATCACACCGAGCAGGCACACAACAAGAGTGTGGTGCTGGTGAATTGAGCGCAACGAACCATTTCAAATTTTTATATGAAAATTACATTTAAAAAATGGGCTAAGCCGGGAAGCGAACGATCCAAGCCATCACGACTCGTGGTGAGGATGGTCGGATAAGAAATCTTTCCATGAAGACCCTTGAAGGAAAGAATTTATAATCGTAATCACGAAGAACCGTGCCTTGTAAGTTCACACCTTCATGCATGCATGCTCTTTTCATGTAAAATAAAATCATGCGCTTAGTATGGAGACTGGAGTGGTGGTGTGTGATTTTATTTCTGGTAATTTTACTTTGAAATTTCCAGCCATTATACAAACTTACATCATTTTTTCAAAGTTGGACATCCTTTTCCAGTTGAAAAAATCAATCATATCAGCACGTAAGAGTATTTATCATTATGATGACCATTTAATTGATGGAATCATTTTTTACACAACTTTATAGAGGGGTAAAATTTGACGTTATGGTCGCACTTCCCACATTTGTCAATAACGACAATTATGACAATGACAAGTACAATAATGCGATCTGCTAAGTTATTACTGATTTCTTATAAAATAACCTGCTGAATTCCTTCCTCAAATCACTTAGCGTCTTGACTCTTTTTTTTCAAGACAACAAAAAGCGTCGCACAGTAGAGTACGTGTACCTTTGTGTGAGCAAGCAAGAATATAATTTGAAAATATTGTAGAACATTATCGAATGTGAGCCTTTCATTAGTGAAGACATGTATGCATGCCTGTTTGGAATGATTCAATTCAAGCGAGAGCAGAGAAAGAGAGATCCATCCACCCATTCCTATTTTCAATGACCCTTATGGCTAATGCACCCTATTACATGCCATATTACACACTTCATTATTACCATTTTTTATTATTTATTTAGCTATTTAAGAAAGCATCTTGAGTGAATACTTTAAGTCCTGAGGTTCGTTTACCAAACCCAGATGGGAAAAGGAGGAGGCAAGAAGAGTTCATGGGTGGTAAACGGTCGTAAAAGAATGCCTTCTTAAATAATAATAATAGGAAATATATAAAAGGTGCGAGTATTTTTTAAACTTTATGGGAATATTTGTGTGTGTTGTGAGTGTGTAAAATAATGTGTACTTTATGGCGTCTTATTACCTCTTTATGGTACCTCTACCATTCTTCACCTCATCTCATTTCATCTTTTGAAAAATAAAATCGTGGTAATACTTTTTCATTTCATAATAATAATATGGCTTCCACCAATTCTGAAGAATGAGGTGTCGGTTTATAGCTTCTGTGTATGTGCGTAGATGTGCGTACTTTGTAAGAGTATTATTATTACACACACACTCGCATCATAAATTTTTTTCTAAAATACAATATGAGATGTTTTTATTTCTTTTGACTGTCTGGCCAGTAATATTGTAAAGCATGTTAGTAAAAAAGCATTACATTTACTACATTGAAATACAAACAAGGGGGAATCTTCTCTCTTTTGGTTAGTTATTTTTCTCGTAGCCAGTCTTGAAGCGATTCTGGGCATGATTGTATGTATGTATATCTAGTGGCTTCTTCGCTACCATAAACCTTAATTAATCTCAAGTGTTCAAGCTCCACTCGTGGGAGATGCACCTTCGCTTCAAAGGGTTACACATCTAAAAGCAACTCAAGTGATGATGAACGAATATTATCAACAAATCCTTTATTGTGGTCACTTAATCCCGTGATACGCGCATTATTATTAGAATCGAACTTGTTCGATGATATTCAAACTATGTATGACAAAAACATATTACGCCAATCAAAAATTTGTAGGTTTTCTTCAGTCAACCTAGATATCCGTGGTGTTGTTGTTCACACTCAAAATTTTGCCATCTCGAGCCCAAATAAGACTCAGGCTCAAATTAACTAACAAACCTAACCTATAAATTGTCAAAGAAAATTAGCAGAAAATATTAAATCGTAGGTGGAAACAAAGCGTCAGGTATCATTTTCTTATTTTGGTGAGCAGATTAATTTATGAAAATAACAAAAATATCATTGGAAGGGTTTTGCTATCCAAAGATACCTAAAAGTTTTTTCTACAAATTCTCAGCATTTCCCAGTATATACTAGCAATAATTTACGCCATAATGTCCGCTATTGGCCTTACTACAGCAGTAAGGCCAACATGTTTTCGTTCTCTCAAGTAGTAAGATGAGCAAAACCGTGAAAGTTTCTTCAGTTACGATAGAGGTAAGAGATTGTTATTCTTTTTGAAGTTCTAAATACACAAAATAATACTCATGCTTCATTTTTGGGAATGTCTGTCCTGTAGAGTTGTTGTTTCCTTACAAAAACGATATATTATCTTTCCAGGGCTTTTAAAAGTGAAAAGGATTGAAAAGTGAAACTTGTTATTACACACAACTCACCTTCCTTCCTTATTCATACATACATAAGCGGCGTATATTTTCCTTTCCAGTCTGGAGTCTCCCAAACTTCTGAAGTTCATTTTTTTCACAGGAGGTGTGTGTTCATCCTAATTTAACTCTGAGCTTTACGCCATGCCACCAGGATTTTAAAAATTAATTTCCGTGGTTCTTCAACACTCGAAACTCCCCATTCGAATTGTGCTCAGAAGGAATTGTGCTTCTCTGGTTGTTCCCAGTTGCACTTTTCCCAAAATCCTTAATTTAATGGGCATGTGTGCAGGAGCTAGTAATAAATAGTGCAATATAGATACGCAAGAAGAACAGCTTCTGACTTTATGACTATTACTTACTGTTTCTGAAGTTGCCTATATAGTACTTGCAGATGCGTCACAGCATCAGTGTGATTCTTTTTTTTTTACCTGCACTCAAGTCAAGTTACCTTCGCTTCGTCATATCATGCACTCTTCCTCATCGTTTGTCCCAGAGACAGAGAAAATCTACGATAATCTTCCCCTTCCACTACCGGACTTCCTTATATGGAATGCATTTTCATTCGGCAATTTTGAACGTCGCCAGTTGGACTAACCAAAATGGAAGTAAGGAACGGATCGGAACTCTTTCTGTCTATTTTTTTAAACAAGGAACAAAAACATCACTTTGTCCTCCAAGTACAATAATGACAAGTGTGAGGAATACGAAACTAAGAATGCTGCCCATCATGTGAGCAATGTTACAGTCACCGGGAATGTGTAAAGTTTCAAACAAGGTTTCATTCTCCTGCTCCAGCTCTCCAATCGATTATTCATGATGTGTAATTTCATATTTTATTGCCATGTTCAAATTGACGTGATAGGCACTGATTTCAGAATCCTCCATGTTATCCCTTCCGCGTCTTTTATTTTTACTCAGTGTTCAAGGCTCCTCCAATGTGATGTAACACAAAGATAATATATGATAAAATAGAGGCTAACCCAAATACATAACCTTTGGTATAATTTTCTGGACCATTTTCGGGAAAAGCTGCAAAGTTGATCATGCCATTAAAAGTGGATTTTGTGAATAATATGCAATCTTCTAGTCATATTACTACACACTAAAAGATGATATATGAATGACTTATACTAGTTGATTAAAATCATGGCCGCAGGAGGAGCTCAACTTTGTTCACAGGACCAAGCTCATGTTGCCGTAAAGCAATAATAATAAACTCAATAAATTATAAGGTTTGGGACTGATAAGGTGCAACTTTGAAGATTCATTGACGATTAATGATTGAGCAATTTTACTAGGGTCATAAAAGATTAAACACGGTCGTTGTATGAATGCTTATATGAAAAAAATGTTCTATTTTACTTTTTTGTTGATTAAAACAGCAATTTTGCAATTTCGTGAATTATATCTATTCTCAAACTCTCTAACCTCCATGCAGGATGCAGTCTTCTGATCGAAGAGGGACGCAGACGTTCGTTGACATCATGTCTAAAAACATGCAGAGGAGTAAGGCTAGGCAAGAGACCTTATGCACTTCATGCCTACAAACATAATATGTACATGGGAGGAATTATGCATCTCCTTCATATTTGTATATTTATCAACTTACCGTTTTGAGATCTTCAACAATACATGACTTATTGCACTCCATTACGCACATCTTGTTCGACAACATCACAAAATCGTAGAAGGGAAAGGTCTTTTTAAAAGTACTGAAAGATGTGCGCGATGCACAATAATATTGTACTCGTGTGAACTCCACTATCATCAGAAAGATTATTACTTCATTTCTTTTTACATTCTTTGCGGAGGATGGATAATGACTATGTTATTGCAACAACGAAGTAAGATATTTTATTTTATGCTGGTTCAAGCACTCAAGAAGTCAAAGGCAATTTTGGAGTGAATTTCTTGAATCTGCAGATTCAACAAATTAGTCAGAAATCCGTTCGCAAAAAAAATTCATTATCGATGGTTAAGACCAATCAAATCGCTTCTTTGTCCAGCAAGTCAAGCTCAACACATAAAACAATGAATGTTATTATTTACCTACTCATCAAATAATCCAGAGAAGGACGATCACGAAAGTTGGATTGTAAAAAGATGGCTTTTTATTCTGATTGTAATAATGCATCACGTAAAAAATGCGCTGCATTGAGTCTCATAAAAGAACAATAAATTAATGAGAAAGAAATGTGCTAACATACTTTTAAGAAAGCTCTTCTGTGAATGCAAAATACCTACATATGCGCTAAGAAAGGTGCGTCACTCAACCCTTCCAGCGGTGCTACAATCTGGCATTGTCATCTCTGAACATTTTTCCTGTGCCATTTAACCATGCGACCAAGAAATTGCTTAGAACACAACATTTCTGTGGTTTTAAAAGTGTTCTTTCTTATCTCCGTCCCCTTTTACAAGAGTGTCTGTCTGTTTTCGAAATTCTTGAGTGAATAAAGCCACGGGCATGGCACTGGCACAAGCTCCGCCGTCACCATCAGAGGAAACCACTTCATTTAGTATGCCACCTACTCCAGAACAACTTTCTTCATTCGATCATGGTAAAAGTCATTGGCTTCTTGCCGTGCAGCACACAAAAGTATAAAATAATTGAATAGCTGTGCCATGCAAATGCATTATTTATTTATTCTTCGTCCTCCACCATCCAGAAGAACTCAGATTATCCCGTTTTCTCCTTTCTTGAATGACCCACTCGTACAAAAGAGTCATCATCAACATCATTTCCTTCATCAATGTGATGATAAGATCTATGTACAAGAAGAGACGAACCGACACATTATTCGCTTTCATTTGGGAATGATGACTACGATGATGATGATGATTATGTTTGTGGGGGTGCATGCTTTTCTATTACGGTTATTAAGAACAAGACATGAGTGAAACAAAGTTTTAAAAGCGTCTGCCTGACTTCTCGTCAAGTAAAATGAAACCAACAATGAAGAGAAACACACGACGCGACAGTCGATTCAACCGTTCGTTCATTTTCGTTGCACACACCACGAGCATTATCATCACAAACCAAACCACCAACAATTGCCAGCCCACATGATTCTTCCTTTGGTAAACAATGTGTGTGTGTTGTTGTTGGATTGCTTCATGTCTGACATCACTTGAGAGAACAAGAAATTTCATATGTGAATTTAATATGTCTTGCAATAGATTCTAAATTTGTAAATATGCATGGCTTTAATGAGAATGATCAAGTAAAAGGAAATGAATGCATTTGTAAAAATAAACTTTAAGATTAAGATTATAAACATACGAAATATGCCTATTTATGTCTTTCTTTGAACGATGTTGTATCTTCATTTCTTCATACTGTCATTTATGTATATGTAGAGGTACACTTTTTCCTGCCAATATGATTACTGCTCATGATGATTTTAAAAAATTTGCATTTGCAAATGTGTATTTGTAGGTTATATTATGGTTTCGTGATGACACGTAATGTGTTTGTTATCAGATAAGCGATTGAGAAGTGACGAGATTTGTGTGTACCAAACAGAGTTGCTAACCAGTGGAAAGCTGGTCAATCACACGATAGTAGAGTAGTACATATTGAAACTGCATATTATGCAGATGAAGAAAAGTTTTTTTTTGGCAAATACAGGCAAAAAGGAAATGAGGAAGATTGGGTGTCGTGTGGAACTTCTTAAAAGGGTATTTGCTACAAGAGAAAACAACAACAGGAAGCTTCCTCTGTAATATAAGAGCTTGCAAAACGCCAGCCTGCTGAGAAGAAAAGGCTTGAATGTGATTTATAATCGATAGGAAGCCATAGACGGGATTTTTATTGACTTATTAAATACACAGCTATAAGCCATAATCCAAGAAGTGTGTATCTCACTCAAGACAAAAAATACACGTTTCTATTTACCAGGTTTAACGGAGGGAATAAAAAAGCTGTATTAATTGCACACAAACAAGAATAAAAAGGGAACTTTCAAAACAAAGGAATATATGTACACAAGTATACCAGAAGAGAGAGACACACCAAAAGATGAACTTGTTGGTAGAATGCATTATTAGTAAGTATAGTAATCCTTAAAGTAAACAGAAGAAGCCGCGTGGGCGTTTTAGACACAGAGAGAGAGAAGTAAAGTCACAATTTTTTTCTCTCTCGAACTTTATAGCAAAGTGCGAGGCATCGGTTATGGTAATCAGGCACACATACAGATCAGCAAATAGACAAGTAAAAGGAGGAGAGGAGGAGGAGATGTATAAAAAACACAAGGCGAAAAAAAATGTGCAATGCAATAATGCAAATGTAAGTACATGAATTCGTAACGACTTGTAGACGTGGATGATGAGTAACAAGGAAGATTTTTCAAAACGAAAAAAAATATTGTCTCCATTGCCAAACTTGTTGTTCTGAGTGCGTGCGTAAAAAATGCATGAGCAGTCGTGTGTTAGCATTTAGTTGTGCGAGTCTAAATTTGTACATATGAGAATTTTTTTTGGTTGTGGCTTGTAACGAGAGAAAATGAAGTTCCGCACGGGCTGGTTGAACTGAAGGAAAAGAGAAGAGGAAAGTCCATAAAAATGTTTGCCTATGAGGAGTTAGGAAAACGATTTGTCAATTTTAAAACAAGGCAAGTGAATCAGTATCGTTTAGATGATGAGATAGTTCAAAAATGAATATGACGTGTGACGCAATGCTCCAGGGATTTTGAGAAATGACAATCGCACCCGCACGAACCAACGAACCAAATGCTGGGTCATTGCGTTGAAGAAATATTATTATGTCCATAACTTTCATATTCACTCACTACTCCCCGTTTGAAGATTTCTGAAGGGCAAAAGAGCCACATGTGGTTGTGCTCTGTAGCAGGCTTTCTAATAAAATATCTATATGGATTGCCAATTAGCTTGGCTAAAATGAACTTTAATGCGTGCTTTCGACTTTCCATTTCAGACATCGTCTTTACCGCCGCTTTCCTAAACACCTTTCAAAGAAGAGCAAAAGCTTGACAACTGAATGTAATTATTTATGTACTCTTGTTGAGGAGAATAAAAAAATCAGAAGGATTTTCGGATTCCTACTAACTCCTGTCTCCATTCCTTTTGTCACATCCTTGTTATATTCACTGCTCTGCCTTGTTCTGACATTTCGTGACTGCTTTGCTGCGACGACTTATCTAAACTCTGTTTTCCCCGCCTCAAACAAAAATCTGCACTATTTGGAGCTGAAGGAATTTGATAAGAAACCTCCAGCGAAAATCATCACTCTTATGTTCCCATTCAAGCGACCCAAAAAACAAGTCCAACAAAACGGGACAAAAAAGAAGAAGTTGACGACTCCGGATTAAGAAGTTGTACTTGAGATGTTATGTAACCTTTTCCTAACCAACATTTTATTTTTAGTCAAGAAACAAACACACACAAGAAAAGGAAGAAACATTCAACTTCGTCGACAGTTGTGTCGTAGAATTTTTTTTTTCGGAAAGTCAACAAAGTTTTTTCCTAGTTCAGTTTCATGCCTCTTTTCCTGTTCATTTTCATGTTTTGAATATGAATGTGTAAACAGAATGTTTAGTGCGTTCGTAAAAAAAACACACAGTATATATCTATGTTCTTTACCAAGTCATCTGAGAAAGTGTAAGTTTGTCGACAAGTGCTACTTAAATATGCTTCTCCGCCATGAAAAAAGCTTCTCTCCTCATTCAAAATCTTTTTTCCTGTATAGTTTTTTTTAAATTCATCCAGATAAATCGGGTGTATCCTGTAGGTTTACTTCGGTGGCAGAGAATTATGGAAAAAGTCCATGAAGTTTCCACGAAACGTGAAGAACACCAATGATAATTTTTTGAGGATCTGATGTGTGTATGGTTCACACAAACACACACACAGTTTTAAAAAACATATACAAACTTTATCTATGTACATTTTTTAAATTCCATACTACCTAATACCTAATCCTCATCGCTAGGAATCATGTTCCAGTATAAATCTTGCAGACATTCACTAGCTTTTTTTACTCTTGGGGGTACATTACTTTACCCCAAATGAGAAGAGACGAAATATTTTCCTCAGTTTTTTTTCGAATCACGGCGAAGGATGCAACTTTTTTTTATAAAGGAGAGTGGTGAGAAGAAGAGTTGTTTTCGTATTTACAAAATTCGACGTGGAGGGCAAAGCAAACTCTCCCATTTTATATACCCTGCGCGCTCTGAAGCTCGCTTAGCATAATAATAAAAGTTATAATCATGATAATGTGGAAGACGGTGGTGACGATGATTACCTCGATGAAATCATATGAGTGCACTGTGTGACTCATTATTATACGCGCATGCATTCGTCGTACTACGTACTTACTTATGCACACGAAGATTCCGTCTCAGACTTGTCTTCCTCCAGCGGAAATATATGCACAAACATGCATATCGCCCGTTTAAGAATCGGTTTTGTTGTAGGGTGTGTGAAACCACATAATCAGTTGCCATAAATTTCATCGTGCACACAAAACATTTTTTTAAAAGGGGAAAAAGAAACTATCCTGGTGTCAGTTAGTCTTGCTCAGCCTGCATCCATGCGTGTGTGCAGGTTGATGTGTGTTTACCATCACCGGGGAATAAGAAAATTATGTTGCCCCGTGTTTTCTTTCCTACCTTCATTTTTCTCCTCGGTAAACGTTTTTTCAACAACAACAGCTTTGGGACTGGAGCAGCAGAAGAAGGAAGGAATGATCAATGCGGAAAGTACGGTCGAAGAGACAGATAAGAAATTATGTACCAAAGGACTGTGCAACAATGTACTCGGGCAAATGATCCATTCATTATGCAAGTATAATTCAGTATTGTGTGCATAATTTTTAGACATTCACGCAATTTTTTTTTCTGAATGCGAACATAAATCGTGTTGGGTCGGCAGATCTGCTGGTATAATCAAAGTGTGCGTAAATTGTGCACTGTATTTATTATGGTAAATAGGCAAACACAGCGGAGTTGATAAAGGCATTTGTTATTCAGGAGGTGTGATATCGTCATTATCGTCATTATAGGTATTTGAAGCACCCATGAAACCACTATCGTTTTTCACCTCGAGGAAGATGTGCATAAAAATTATGGCTACACGCATAACAAAAAAACAACAGAGACTTACCGCAACAACCGTCCTTGGACCAAGCGCGATTGATTCCACGAATATCCACAGTGCTAGCCTACAAAAAAAACAAACAGATTTGTTGAAGCGGTTGAACTTTCATAGAAAAATTCTGTGCCTTCACAAGAAAGGTGTATGCAAGTATTTAAAATTCGGTTCCAGTTACCCCACAAGGTTTTCCTGGACATTTTGTGAATTGGTGGAAAAGAGCAATAAAGTTAGTTGTTACACATGTATTATGTATTGGAGGAGTTGAAAACGGGATTCTTTTCTGTGTATGTAATGATAGCAAAAATACAATTACCATTATCCACTAAAGCCACATGGTCAAATAGACATAATGAAAAGAGTGCGTGTAATAAGGGTGTAGATTTAAGATTAGAGTGAGACATGTTATGGAAAAGGTTCAATGGCCAGAGAGAGACCCCTGAGCCTTTGAACGATGGACTTCATTCAAAAGGTAATCGTAATATAAGTTCTCTATTTTTAACACCGCACCGCTGGAGAAGAAAGACATCTTCTCGAGTTTTCGGCATTTAAGTAGCTTTTTGTAAGAAAAGATCAGATTCGCCCCTTCTCCTCACAAACCGAGGTAAGCAAAAGCTTCTGTATTCCTTCAAGAAAGGCATCCCCCAAAAAGTCAAAGTTGTCGTAGACAAGAGGTACATTTATTTACAGAATGGTTCATGTTTGAAAAAGTGTGTGTCTACATTCCGTAGTGCGTACATTTGTGTTTACAATGTTTATCGAAAATGTTGCGTGTCTTCTGTCGAGTGTGTAAAGTGAAGACACAGAGAAGAGAGAGAAGGGAAATAATGCGTACTCATGAGAGTGCCTTTGGTTCATCATTATGAACGTGCCTGACACAAGGTGCTCCTTTTTGAGACTGTGGAAGCCTTACACAATTCCAAAATCACCCTGTCTTGATGATCCTCAGTAACAGGAAAGATCAATTTAAGAAAAAAAATTACGATCGTGTCTTGCTGGAAGTCTTGAGAATTCCACAACAGCAAGCAAAATTACCGAAATGAAAAGTAACTCTTGTACTAGCACAGTTGATGAAGATACGAGTGATTTAATGGTTTTGCTTTAGAAAAATGACTGGGGCTTCGCACCCGACCCGATCTGATCTTGCTGTCTTGCTGAGCTATTATGATTACTTTATTCCCACCAGAAGTCAAAGCAATCCAAAATAGAGATTTTGTGTGTCGACGAAAACGTTTCAAGCTTTATTTTACCCATGTTCACAGATAGTTTCTACTTAGATTTAAAAGTTGGAGAAAAATGAATCTTCTTGACTTGCATACATTGTTAACTGCTTTTACAAATAATAATATTTCACACACCTTTCGTGCACAAAAACAGAGAGGATAGGGGCTTTTAGGTGTAAGGTAACCAAAATCAAAAATGGAAGTGGATCGGAACTTTCCCAGTCAGATTTAATTTAGGGGTTTTTGTATGCACAACGAGATTTGAAGAACGAAGAAGAAAAGTTGTAAATTGAAATTGCAGGATGACTGGAGCCTTTCCCTGATTTCCATTCTAAAGAAATCTGTGCATAAACAGTTGTTTGCGCATGTATAACATACCGCACGTTCAGATAAAAATTTGCCATTGGTATTAACTTTCAAAACATGCATTCGTAGACTTCAGAAGTCAGATGTACCAATGCATTTAGCTGTAGTATGAAGACACTGTTAATCATTATAGAAAAGATTACAAAATGTTTTTTGTGAATTTGTTCGTTTACATGAAGTTTTTATTCTCCTCCAGTGGTCCTCTGAACCAAGTGTACCATGTGAAGATAATGACTATGTGTCCATAATAGGATTCCTCTGAAAATTGCTGGCATGTCATTGAGACAAGTGTTGCAGAGCACATCCCATCATACTAGAAAAAAGGAAGTATCAGTTCCTGTCTGCCAACTGGGCTCTTTCTTACTTTTTCAAGTTATCAAAAAAATAGAGGCTCATGTCATCATATTGTCGCATAACAATATGAATTGATTGGCAATGGCAAGTACCACATGTACGATAGCATTCAAGGCAAAAAAATGTGAGACGTATTTTATAAATCCAAATTTAATTCAACTGTATCATAAGCTTCATGTTTGATACAGTTTAGCTAATGTGTTCAATCTTAATTAATGGAAAGAAATCGTGAAGTGATGTTTAATTCGCATCTTCAGATTTTTTCACAAAAAAAAACAAGGAAACTGAATAACCAAACGTTTAAATCATGTAAATGTTTACAGTTTCTCTGCCGAAGGTGGTCACTCGTATAAATTATTTGACCTCAGAACGTCAATTTCTTTCATTCGTTTTTCGCCACATTTGTCCTTTTCTCATTCAAACGCTTTTTACTGTTTTGCTAGGAGGTATTTCTGCTTGCAGTGCAAATCTGTTCTGGCCGTGTAATGTGACTTGGACCTTGATAAGCTTTTGACCTGTGCAAGTAATGTGTGGATGGAGTGACCACGTCTACTCGAAATATGAAATGACCAACTTGTGAAGGATAATAATGAAATTTATTATTGACCTATATTTCGCTCTTCGTTCCCCCATACAATCCAGACGAAGAATAAAAGAAACTTTTGACTGGAACCTATTTATGTATTTCTGCTGACATAATAGGATTTCTGTTCGTATTGATGCATATAACAAATGGAGACGTCGAGATGATGTGATAATGGCGACTATCATCGTGATTACCATATCTATGCGTCAACGCAAGAGATGGAGCTTCTTCTTTCCAACTCGCGCTACACGAGCGTCATCCTTATCTTCGCGACACTTTTTACTAGTTTATTATCACGTACCAAAAACTCAAGAAAAGAATACAAAGCTGAAAGGATGGAAAAAGGGAGGAGCACCAACTGCAGACCAATTAATTCATTTTTATCTTTATTATCAAAAGGTAGAGATGTAAATGTGGAAATTTTCTTACCATCCCGTCAATGTGTTAAAAAATACTCTCGATTTCCACCTGACTTTAATCCGAGAAATTCCATTATGATCGTAAAATAATGTATCACAAACAAATCCACTACCACCACGTTCAGGCGTCATGATTTCTTCATTGAGATTAAAAAATGAATGAAACTTTTTAGTCTTCCTTCGAAATCACGGATTTTTTTTTCTCTCTAAACTTTCAAATGCATTGATCCTTTCTCCGGGCGATAGTAAATAATACGATAAAGACAAACACACACAAATAACAACAAAATATTTCGACTAGAAGATCTATGATGAAAGTTATTTATTGTTCGGAGATCCCCTGTTCTAGGGGTGTGTGTAGTCAACTACTCATCTGAATTATTTATTACTATAAAAAAATATTATTATTATTGCACACACTTCAACTTGAGAATAATATTGTATAATTTCGTTTTTGCTTCACTAGTGGACGACGTTACGATGCTTTTTTATCGCTTCCAAGCTTCCTTCTTCACTCCGTCTTAAATATATCTCATTCATTTCATTTTATTGTGAGTAGAGGAAAAATCATTCATTGAGAAACTATATATAAAATCACCCAAAAACGCTGAACACAAGCCCTATATAAGCATATCTCACTTTGAGCCACCAAAAAAATACAGAACAATTTACTAACAAGACATCATCATCATCATCAACCCAAGCACAATAATGTTTTCACATTTTTTTATATCTTCCATGCAATGCGAATGTATCCACACACGTCGAGAGAGAAACTTGCATGTGCTCCATTCACCCAACTCGCTATAACAAAGACAATAAGGATGAAACGCAAGATCAGCATCCGCCAGAGATTATTATTGCAAAGAGGAAATATTTGTTCTCCAGGAACTAGGCAAACATTATTTATGTATACTGAAGTATTTACAACAGTATTTTGGTATTATCCAGGAACTGTCTGTTTCACATCCATTCTCTGACATTAATATTCCTTTCCTTCTCTGAGAAAATTGGGGGGAGGATTTACAAACCGAAAAATCGTTTCATCAATATGCTTCCTATCAACAATGCACTTTTAAAACAATATGCTTAATATATAATATCCAGGAATATTCACTGGCAAATATCACCCAAAATGCATCTAAAAAATGCATGCACACTGGCACTCTTCGTCAAACTGCATTCAGTTGGTCTTAAAGCTGGGCACAAAACGGTCTCAGGCTCGACAACAATAATAAACAGGAATTTTTTAAGAACGTGTGTCCTCGCGTGTTCTGCGCACTAAATAACGAGAAACCGGAAGAGTGGTTTTCTAATAATAATATCAACAACAATGGCACTGATTGTGTTCTCGAGTTGCTCTTGGCACTGAAAAGGGGATGAAAGATGATGGTTAGGCTTTTTTTTCTTCTCTGTTTCTTTCTTTTGAAGAAAGAAAAAAGAATTTTGGTGCGTGTGTGCGTTGGTGTTGTTGTGTGATGATATCTTGAGCTACAATGTGTTGATGTGAGCCGGCTCAAGTCTTCAGTCTCACTGACTGACTGACTGACTCAAAATAAGGTTTACAAGAAGAAAACGCGTTTGCACACATTACACCAGTGTAAAAAAATTATTCGTTCAACTATGTTACATCGTCTTTGAAGAAGACGTAAAAAGGGAATCTCTCCAATGCCTTCTAGTTCCCCTTTTTTATTTCATTCTTTAATGGTGTCTGGTGTATCGGTGGTGGTGAGAGTTGAACGGATCAGCTTTTATATAGTTTGTTGGCATCTTGGCTTTGCTTTCTCATTCAACAATGTTATTATTTCTATTACTATTATGTTTCACGACAAACTATTACGTTTCCTTCGTTCACACATATCGTAATGTTATCGTGACAAGTATTTACGGGACCAGAAAAAATTGTGTTGCTGGATTTCTTCAGAAGGAAGAATGGTAGAGAGATTTTCATTCATATGATCCATTCACATTTTTAAGACTTCACTCAAAGATTTGTTAAGATTCGGTGAAGTTGTCGTCCAAAAATGAAAAAGGTTACACCATGGCACAATCATCAACCATTATTTTGGTCGTACTGTATGCCAGGTCTTTTTCCATTGGTAATAACGTGAATCACAATTGAATATAAGAATACTCTCTTGTTCCGCAACAACTTTTCCAATTTTTTAATGCCTCCCTTCAGTTTGGCCTGTTGCTTTAAATATTCTGTCATTTTGAGACTCGCTTATGCCTTAATATATGTCCATGTAGCCAACAGTTTTCTAATCAATTTTTACTTTCCAAATTTGTATGCTTTGCATACAATTATTTCATTTTCTGTATTACCCTTTTATTGGC